>CAKKCF010000006.1:0-67076 GCA_918358865.1 Melinaea marsaeus rileyi
ACACCTAAAGTTAGAAAGTCAAAAAAATCAATCCTAAAATGCATGATTTTTTAGGTTTTATTTGAACAAAAATTTGTAAATATTATATCCAATAATGTTTTTTAATACCACATTTTACATCAAATTATGACACTTCTAAAACTAGGAAATTCGATAAAATAATTTATAAAATATAAGATTTCTAAGGTTTTATTAGGTCTTGACGCCGCAGATTATCACAAGAAATCAATGATTAGGGCTTACTGTCTAAATTTAAGTGCAACATTAAACGTGTGTTGTAAGAGGTTAAGACTATATCTTGCAGTAACATGGTTGGGTTTTAATCTCAAAGTAAATTCTATTACTTACATTTTCGAATAAATTGTTATAGATTAGGTCTTGACGCCGCAGATTACCACAAGAAATCAATGATTAGGGCTTACTGTCTAAATTTAAGTGCAACATTAAACGTGTGTTGTAAGAGGTTAAGACTATATCTTGCAGTAACATGGTTGGGTTTTAATCTCAAAGTAAATTCTATTACTTACATTTTACAATAAATTGTTATAGATTTGGTCTTGACGACGCAGATTACCACAAGAAATCAATGATTAGGGCTTACTGTCTAAATTTAAGTGCGACATTAAACGTGTGTTTTTAGAGGCTAAGACTATATCTTGCGGTTACATGGTTAGGTTTTAATCTCAAAGTAAATTCTATTACTTACATTTTCGAATAAATTGTTATAGATTAGGTCTTGATGCCGCAGATTACCACAAGAAATCAATGATTAGGGCTTACTGTCTAAATTTAAGTGCGACATTAAACGTGTGTTTTTAGAGGCTAAGACTATATCTTGCAGTTACATGGTTAGGTTTTAATCTCAAAGTAAATTCTATTACTTACATTTTACAATAAATTGTTATAGATTAGGTCCTGACGCCGCAGATTAACACAAGATATCAATGATTAGGGCTTACTGTCTAAATTTAAGTGCGACATTAAACGTGTGTTTTTAGAGGCTAAGACTATATCTTGCAGTTACATGGTTAGGTTTTAATCTCAAAGTAAATTCTATTACTTACATTTTCGAATAAATTGTTATAGATTAGGTCTTGACGCCACAGATTAATACAAGATATCAATGATTAGGGCTTACTGTCTAAATTTAAGTGCGACAATAAACGTGTGTTTTTAGAGGTTAAGCCTATATCTTGCAGTTACATGGTTAGGTTTTTATCTCAAAGTAAGTTCTATTACTTACATGTGAGTATTAATTATTATAGAGTAGGTCTTGACGCCGCAGATTAACACAAGATATCAATGATTAGGGCTTACTGTCTTAATTGAAGTGCGACATTAAACGTGTGTTTTTAGAGGATAAGACTATATCTTGCAGTTACATGGTTCGGTTTTTAATAATAATACCACATTTTACATCAAATATTGACACACCTAAAGTTAGAAAGTCAAAAAAATCAATCCTAAAATGCATGATTTCTAAGGTTTTATTTGAACAAAAATTTGTAAATTTTATATCAAAAAATGTATTTTAATACCACATTTTACATCAAATATTGACATACCTAAAAGTAGGAAATTCAAAAAGATCAATCCTAAAATGCATGATTTCTAGGGTTTTATTTTAACCAAAATTTGTAAATTTTATGTCAAAAAATGTATTTTAATACCACATTTTACATCAAATATTGACACACCTAAAGTTAGAAATTAAAAAAAATCAATCCTAAAATGCATGATTTCTAGGGTTTTATTTTAACCAAAATTTGTAAATTTTATGTCAAAAAATGTATTTTAATACCACATTTTACATCAAATATTAACACACCTAAAAGTAGGACATTCAATAAAATAATTCATAAAATATAAGATTTCTAAGGTTTTATTCTAACAAAAACTATAAAATATTACGTTAAAAAGTATTTTAATACCACATTTTACATCAAATATTGACACACCTAAAGTTAGAAAGTCAAAAAAAATAATCCTAAAATGCATGATTTCTAGGGTTTTATTTTTAACCAAAATTTGTAAATTTTATGTCAAAAAATGTATTTTAATACCACATTTTACATCAAATATTGACACACCTAAAGTTAGAAATTAAAAAAAATCAATCCTAAAATGCATGATTTCTAGGGTTTTATTTTAACCAAAATTTGTAAATTTTATGTCAAAAAATGTATTTAATACCACATTTTACATCAAATATTAACACACCTAAAAGTAGGACATTCAATAAAATAATTCATAAAATATAAGATTTCTAAGGTTTTATTCTAACAAAATCTTTAAAATATTACATTAAAAAATGTATTTTAATACCACATTTTACATCAAATATTGACACACCTAAAGTTAGAAAGTCAAAAAAATCAATCCTAAAATGCATGATTTCTAAGGTTTTATTTGAACAAAAATTTGTAAATATTATATCCAATAATGTTTTTTAATACCGCATTTTACATCAAATTATAACACACCTAAAACTAGGAAATTCAATAAAATAATTCATAAAATATAAGATTTCTAAGGTTTTATTCTAACAAAAACTATAAAATATTACGTTAAAAAAGTATTTTAATACCACATTTTACATCAAATATTGACACACCTAAAGTTAGAAAGTCAAAAAAAATTAATCCTAAAATGCATGATTTCTAGGGTTTTATTTTAACCAAAATTTGTAAATTTTATGTCAAAAAATGTATTTTAATACCACATTTTACATCAAATATTGACACACCTAAAGTTAGAAATTAAAAAAAATCAATCCTAAAATGCATGATTTCTAGGGTTTTATTTTAACCAAAATTTGTAAATTTTATGTCAAAAAATGTATTTTAATACCACATTTTACATCAAATATTAACATAACAAAAAGTAGGACATTCAATAAAATAATTCATAAAATATAAGATTTCTAAGGTTTTATTCTACGAGTAACAAAAATTATAAAATATTATGTTAAAAAATGTATTTTAATACCACATTTTACATCAAATTTTGACACACCTAAAGTTAGAAAGTCAAAAAAATCAATCCTAAAATGCATGATTTCTAGGGTTTTATTTGAACATAAATTTGTAAATTTTATATCCAAAAATGTTTTTTTGTTATTAACATAACAAAAAGTAGGACATTCAATAAAATAATTCATAAAATATAAGATTTCTAAGGTTTTATTAGGTCTTGACGCCGCAGATTATCACAAGAAATCAATGATTAGGGCTTACTGTCTAAATTTAAGTGCAACATTAAACGTGTGTTGTAAGAGGTTAAGACTATATCTTGCAGTAACATGGTTGGGTTTTAATCTCAAAGTAAATTGTATTACTTACATTTTACAATAAATTGTTATAGATTAGGTCTTGACGCCGCAGATTACCACAAGAAATCAATGATTAGGGCTTACTGTCTAAATTTAAGTGCGACATTAAACGTGTGTTTTTAGAGGCTAAGACTATATCTTGCAGTTACATGGTTAGGTTTTAATCTCAAAGTAAATTCTATTACTTACATTTTACAATAAATTGTTATAGATTAAGTCTTGACGCCGCAGATTACCACAAGAAATCAATGATTAGGGCTTACTGTCTAAATTTAAGTGCGACATTAAACGTGTGTTTGTAGTCCCTAAGACTATATCTTGCAGTTACATGGTTAGGTTTTAATCTCAAAGTAAATTCTATTACTTACATTTTACAATAAATTGCTATAGATTAGGTCTTGACGCCGCAGATTAACACAAGATATCCATGATTAGGGCTTACTGTCTAAATTTAAGTGCGACATTATACGTGTGTTTTTAGAGGCTAAGACTATATCTTGCAGTTACATGGTTAGGTTTTAATCTCAAAGTAAATTCTATTACTTACATTTTACAATAAATTGTTATAGATTAAGTCTTGACGCCGCAGATTACCACAAGAAATCAATGATTAGGGCTTACTGTCTAAATTTAAGTGCGACATTAAACGTGTGTTTTTAGAGGCTAAGACTATATCTTGCAGTTACATGGTTAGGTTTTAATCTCAAAGTAAATTCTATTACTTACATTTTACAATAAATTGTTATAGATTAGGTCCTGACGCCGCAGATTAACACAAGATATCAATGATTAGGGCTTACTCCCAAAATTTAAGTGCGACATTAAACGTGTGTTTTTAGAGGTAAAGACTATATCTTGCAGTTACATGGTTAGGTTTTAATCTCAAAGTAAATTCTATTACTTACATTTTACAATAAATTGTAATAGATTAGGTCTTGACGCCGCAGATTAACACAAGATATCAATGATTAGGGCTTACTGTCTAAATTTAAGTGCGACATTAAACGTGTGTTTTTAGAGGCTAAGACTATATCTTGCAGTTACATGGTTAGGTTTTAATCTCAAAAGTAAATTCTATTACTTACATTTTACAATAAATTGTTATAGATTTGGTCTTGACGCCGCAGATTACCACAAGAAATCAATGATTAGGGCTTACTGTCTAAATTTAAGTGCGACATTAAACGTGTGTTTTTAGAGGCTAAGACTATATCTTGCAGTTACATGGTTAGGTTTTAATCTCAAAGTAAATTCTATTACTTACATTTTCGAATAAATTGTTATAGATTAGGTCTTGACGCCACAGATTAATACAAGATATCAATGATTAGGGCTTACTGTCTAAATTTAAGTTCGACATTAAACGTGTGTTTTTAGAGGCTAAGACTATATCTTGCAGTTACATGGTTAGGTTTTAATCTCAGAGTAAATTCTATTACATACATTTTACAATAAATTGTTATAGATTAGGTCTTGACGCCGCAGATTACCACAAGAAATCAATGATTAGGGCTTACTGTCTAAATTTAAGTGCGACAATAAACGTGTGTTTTTAGAGGTTAAGCCTATATCTTGCAGTTACATGGTTAGGTTTTTTATCTCAAAGTAAGTTCTATTACTTACATGTGAGTATTAATTATTATAGAGTAGGTCTTGACGCCGCAGATTAACACAAGATATCAATGATTAGGGCTTACTGTCTTAATTGAAGTGCGACATTAACGTGTGTTTTTAGAGGATAAGACTATATCTTGCAGTTACATGGTTCGGTTTTTAATAATAATACCACATTTTACATCAAATATTGACACACCTAAAGTTAGAAAGTCAAAAAAATCAATCCTAAAATGCATGATTACTAGCGTTTTATTTGAACAAAAATTTGTAAATTTTATATCAAAAAATGTATTTTAATACCACATTTTACATCAAATATTGACATACCTAAAAGTAGGAAATTCAAAAAGATCAATCCTAAAATGCATGATTTCTAGGGTTTTATTTTAACCAAAATTTGTAAATTTTATGTCAAAAAATGTATTTTAATACCACATTTTACATCAAATATTGACACACCTAAAGTTAGAAATTAAAAAAAATCAATCCTAAAATGCATGATTTCTAGGGTTTTATTTTAACCAAAATTTGTAAATTTTATGTCAAAAAATGTATTTTAATACCACATTTTACATCAAATTATGACACACCTAAAACTAGGAAATTCAATAAAATAATTCATAAAATATAAGATTTCTAAGGTTTTATTCTAACAAAAACTATAAATATTACGTTAAAAAAGTATTTTAATACCACATTTTACATCAAATATTGACACACCTAAAGTTAGAAAGTCAAAAAAAATAATCCTAAAATGCATGATTTCTAGGGTTTTATTTTTTCCAAAATTTGTAAATTTATGTCAAAAAATGTATTTTAATACCACATTTTACATCAATATTGACACACCTAAAGTTAGAAATTAAAAAAAATCAATCCTAAAATGCATGATTTCTAGGGTTTTATTTTAACCAAAATTTGTAAATTTTATGTCAAAAAATGTATTTTAATACCACATTTTACATCAAATATTAACATACCAAAAAGTAGGACATTCAATAAAATAATTCATAAAATATAAGATTTCTAAGGTTTTATTCTACGAGTAACAAAAATTATAAAATAATATGTTAAAAAATGTATTTTAATACCACATTTTACATCAAATTTTTGACACACCTAAAGTTAGAAAGTCAAAAAAATCAATCCTAAAATGCATGATTTCTAGGGTTTTATTTGAACAAAAATTTGTAAATTTTATATCCAAAAATGTTTTTTAATACCACATTTTACATCAAATTATGACACACCTAAAACTAGGAAATTCGATAAAATATTTATAAAATATAAGATTTCTAAGGTTTTATTAGGTCTTGACGCCGCAGATTATCACAAGAAATCAATGATTAGGGCTTACTGTCTAAATTTAAGTGCAACATTAAACGTGTGTTGTAAGAGGTTAAGACTATATCTTGCAGTAACATGGTTGGGTTTTAATCTCAAAGTAAATTGTATTACTTACATTTTCGAATAAATTGTTATAGATTAGGTCTTGACGCCGCAGATTACCACAAGAAATCAATGATTAGGGCTTACTGTCTAAATTTAAGTGCGACATTAAACGTGTGTTTTTAGAGGCTAAGACTATATCTTGCAGTTACATGGTTAGGTTTTAATCTCAAAGTAAATTCTATTACTTACATTTTACAATAAATTGTTATAGATTAAGTCTTGACGCCGCAGATTACCACAAGAAATCAATGATTAGGGCTTACTGTCTAAATTTAAGTGCGACATTAAACGTGTGTTTGTAGTCCCTAAGACTATATCTTGCAGTTACATGGTTAGGTTTTAATCTCAAAGTAAATTCTATTACTTACATTTTACAATAAATTGTTATAGATTAGGTCTTGACGCCGCAGATTAACACAAGATATCAATGATTAGGGCTTACTGTCTAAATTTAAGTGCGACATTAAACGTGTGTTTTTAGAGGCTAAGACTATATCTTGCAGTTACATGGTTAGGTTTTAATCTCAAATTAAATTCTATTACTTACATTTTACAATAAATTGTTATAGATTAGGTCTTGACGCCGCAGATTACCACAAGAAATCAATGATTAGGGCTTACTGTCTAAATTTAAGTGCGACATTAAACGTGTGTTTTTAGAGGCTAAGACTATATCTTGCAGTTACATGGTTAGGTTTTAATCTCAAAGTAAATTCTATTACTTACATTTTACAATAAATTGTTATAGATTAGGTCCTGACGCCGCAGATTAACACAAGATATCAATGATTAGGGCTTACTGTCTAAATTTAAGTGCGACATTAAACGTGTGTTTTTAGAGGCTAAGACTATATCTTGCAGTTACATGGTTAGGTTTTTAATAATAATACCACATTTTACATCAAATATTGACACACCTAAAAGTAGGACATTCAATAAAATAATTCATAAAATATAAGATTTCTAAGGTTTTATTCTACGAGTAACAAAATTATAAAATATTATGTTAAAAAATGTATTTTAATACCACATTTTACATCAAATTTTGACACACCTAAAGTTAGAATGTCAAAAAAACCAATCCTAAAATGCATGATTTCTAGGGTTTTATTTGAACATAAATTTGTAAATTTTATATCCAAAAATGTTTTTTAATACCACATTTTACATCAAATTATGACACACCTAAAACTAGGAAATTCGATAAAATAATTTATAAAATATAAGATTTCTAAGGTTTTATTAGGTCTTGACGCCGCAGATTATCACAAGAAATCAATGATTAGGGCTTACTGTCTAAATTTAAGTGCAACATTAAACGTGTGTTGTAAGAGGTTAAGACTATATCTTGCAGTAACATGGTTGGGTTTTAATCTCAAAGTAAATTGTATTACTTACATTTTCGAATAAATTGTTATAGATTAGGTCTTGACGCCGCAGATTACCACAAGAAATCAATGATTAGGGCTTACTGTCTAAATTTAAGTGCGACATTAAACGTGTGTTTTTAGAGGCTAAGACTATATCTTGCAGTTACATGGTTAGGTTTTAATCTCAAAGTAAATTCTATTACTTACATTTTACAATAAATTGTTATAGATTAAGTCTTGACGCCGCAGATTACCACAAGAAATCAATGATTAGGGCTTACTGTCTAAATTTAAGTGCGACATTAAACGTGTGTTTGTAGTCCCTAAGACTATATCTTGCAGTTACATGGTTAGGTTTTAATCTCAAAGTAAATTCTATTACTTACATTTTACAATAAATTGTTATAGATTAGGTCTTGACGCCGCAGATTAACACAAGATATCAATGATTAGGGCTTACTGTCTAAATTTAAGTGCGACATTATACGTGTGTTTTTAGAGGCTAAGACTATATCTTGCAGTTACATGGTTAGGTTTTAATCTCAAAGTAAATTCTATTACTTACATTTTACAATAAATTGTTATAGATTAAGTCTTGACGCCGCAGATTACCACAAGAAATCAATGATTAGGGCTTACTGTCTAAATTTAAGTGCGACATTAAACGTGTGTTTTTAGAGGCTAAGACTATATCTTGCAGTTACATGGTTAGGTTTTAATCTCAAAGTAAATTCTATTACTTACATTTTACAATAAATTGTTATAGATTAGGTCCTGACGCCGCAGATTAACACAAGATATCAATGATTAGGGCTTACTGTCTAAATTTAAGTGCGACATTAAACGTGTGTTTTTAGAGGCTAAGACTATATCTTGCAGTTACATGGTTAGGTTTTAATCTCAAAGTAAATTCTATTACTTACATTTTCGAATAAATTGTTATAGATTAGGTCTTGATGCCGCAGATTACCACAAGAAATCAATGATTAGGGCTTACTGTCTAAATTTAAGTGCGACATTGTACGTGTGTTTTTAGAGGTAAAGACTATATCTTGCAGTTACATGGTTAGGTTTTAATCTCAAAGTAAGTTTTTTAACTTACATGTGAGTGTTAATTGTAATAGATTAGATCTTGACGCCGCAGATTAATACAAAAATTCAATGATTAGGGCTTACTGCCAAAATTTAAGTGCGACATTAAACGTGTGTTTTTAGAGGTAAAGACTATATCTTGCAGTTACATGGTTAGGTTTTAATCTCAAAGTAAATTCTATTACTTACATTTTACAATAAATTGTTATAGATTAGGTCTTGACGCCGCAGATTACCACAAGAAATCAATGATTAGGGCTTACTGTCTAAATTTAAGTGCGACAATAAACGTGTGTTTTTAGAGGTTAAGCCTATATCTTGCAGTTACATGGTTAGGTTTTTATCTCAAAGTAAGTTCTATTACTTACATGTGAGTATTAATTATTATAGAGTAGACCCTAAGACTATATCTTGCAGTAACATGGTTAGGTTTTAATCTCAAAGTAAATTCTATTACTTACATTTTACAATAAATTGTAATAGATTAGGTCTTGACGCCGCAGATTAACACAAGATATCAATGATTAGGGCTTACTGTCTAAATTTAAGTGCGACATTAAACGTGTGTTTTTAGAGGCTAAGACTATATCTTGCAGTTACATGGTTAGGTTTTAATCTCAAAGTAAATTCTATTACTTACATTTTACAATAAATTGTTATAGATTAGGTCTTGACGCCGCAGATTACCACAAGAAATCAATGATTAGGGCTTACTGTCTAAATTTAAGTGCGACATTAAACGTGTGTTTTTAGAGGCTAAGACTATATCTTGCAGTTACATGGTTAGGTTTTAATCTCAAAGTAAATTCTATTACTTACATTTTCGAATAAATTGTTATAGATTAGGTCTTGACGCCACAGATTAATACAAGATATCAATGATTAGGGCTTACTGTCTAAATTTAAGTGCGACATTAAACGTGTGTTTTTAGAGGCTAAGACTATATCTTGCAGTTACATGGTTAGGTTTTAATCTCAAAGTAAATTCTATTACTTACATTTTACAATAAATTGTTATAGATTAGGTCTTGACGCCGCAGATTACCACAAGAAATCAATGATTAGGGCTTACTGTCTAAATTTAAGTGCGACAATAAACGTGTGTTTTTAGAGGTTAAGCCTATATCTTGCAGTTACATGGTTAGGTTTTTATCTCAAAGTAAGTTCTATTACTGACATGTGAGTATTAATTATTATAGAGTAGGTCTTGACGCCGCAGATTAACACAAGATATCAATGATTAGGGCTTACTGTCTAAATTTAAGTGCGACATTAAACGTGTGTTTTTAGAGGTTAAGACTATATCTTGCAGTTACATGGTTCGGTTTTTAATAATAATACCACATTTTACATCAAATATTGACACACCTAAAGTTAGAAAGTCAAAAAAATCAATCCTAAAATGCATGATTACTAGCGTTTTATTTGAACAAAAATTTGTAAATTTTATATCAAAAAATGTATTTTAATACCACATTTTACATCAAATATTGACATACCTAAAAGTAGGAAATTCAAAAAGATCAATCCTAAAATGCATGATTTCTAGGGTTTTATTTTAACCAAAATTTGTAAATTTTATGTCAAAAAATGTATTTTAATACCACATTTTACATCAAATATTGACACACCTAAAGTTAGAAATTAAAAAAAATCAATCCTAAAATGCATGATTTCTAGGGTTTTATTTTAACCAAAATTTGTAAATTTTATGTCAAAAAATGTATTTTAATACCACATTTTACATCAAATATTGACACACCTAAAGTTAGAAATTATAAAAAATCAATCCTAAAATGCATGATTTCTAGGGTTTTATTTTAACAAAAAATTTGTAAATTTTATATCAAAAAATGAGTTTTAATACCACATTTTACATCAAATTATGACACACCTAAAACTAGGAAATTCAATAAAATAATTCATAAAATATAAGATTTCTAAGGTTTTATTCTAACAAAAACTATAAAATATTACATTAAAAAAGTATTTTAATACCACATTTTACATCAAATATTGACACACCTAAAGTTAGAAAGTCAAAAAAATCAATCCTAAAATGCATGATTTCTAAGGTTTTATTTGAACAAAAATTTGTAAATATTATATCCAATAATGTTTTTTAATACCGCATTTTACATCAAATTATGACACACCTAAAACTAGGAAATTCAATAAAATAATTCATAAAATATAAGATTTCTAAGGTTTTATTCTAACAAAAACTATAAAATATTACGTTAAAAAAGTATTTTAATACCACATTTTACATCAAATATTGACACACCTAAAGTTAGAAAGTCAAAAAAAATAATCCTAAAATGCATGATTTCTAGGGTTTTATTTTTTCCAAAATTTGTAAATTTTATGTCAAAAAATGTATTTTAATACCACATTTTACATCAAATATTGACACACCTAAAGTTAGAAATTAAAAAAAATCAATCCTAAAATGCATGATTTCTAGGGTTTTATTTTAACCAAAATTTGTAAATTTTATGTCAAAAAATGTATTTTAATACCACATTTTACATCAAATATTAACATACCAAAAAGTAGGACATTCAATAAAATAATTCATAAAATATAAGATTTCTAAGGTTTTATTCTACGAGTAACAAAAATTATAAAATAATATGTTAAAAAATGTATTTTAATACCACATTTTACATCAAATTTTGACACACCTAAAGTTAGAAAGTCAAAAAAATCAATCCTAAAATGCATGATTTCTAGGGTTTTATTTGAACATAAATTTGTAAATTTTATATCCAAAAATGTTTTTTAATACCACATTTTACATCAAATTATGACACACCTAAAACTAGGAAATTCGATAAAATAATTTATAAAATATAAGATTTCTAAGGTTTTATTAGGTCTTGACGCCGCAGATTATCACAAGAAATCAATGATTAGGGCTTACTGTCTAAATTTAAGTGCAACATTAAACGTGTGTTGTAAGAGGTTAAGACTATATCTTGCAGTAACATGGTTGGGTTTTAATCTCAAAGTAAATTGTATTACTTACATTTTCGAATAAATTGTTATAGATTAGGTCTTGACGCCGCAGATTACCACAAGAAATCAATGATTAGGGCTTACTGTCTAAATTTAAGTGCGACATTAAACGTGTATTTTTAGAGGCTAAGACTATATCTTGCAGTTACATGGTTAGGTTTTAATCTCAAAGTAAATTCTATTACTTACATTTTACAATAAATTGTTATAGATTAGGTCTTGACGCCGCAGATTACCACAAGAAATCAATGATTAGGGCTTACTGTCTAAATTTAAGTGCGACATTAAACGTGTGTTTGTAGTCCCTAAGACTATATCTTGCAGTTACATGGTTAGGTTTTAATCTCAAAGTAAATTCTATTACTTACATTTTACAATAAATTGTTATAGATTAGGTCTTGACGCCGCAGATTAACACAAGATATCAATGATTAGGGCTTACTGTCTAAATTTAAGTGCGACATTAAACGTGTGTTTTTAGAGGCTAAGACTATATCTTGCAGTTACATGGTTAGGTTTTAATCTCAAATTAAATTCTATTACTTACATTTTACAATAAATTGTTATAGATTAAGTCTTGACGCCGCAGATTACCACAAGAAATCAATGATTAGGGCTTACTGTCTAAATTTAAGTGCGACATTAAACGTGTGTTTTTAGAGGCTAAGACTATATCTTGCAGTTACATGGTTAGGTTTTAATCTCAAAGTAAATTCTATTACTTACATTTTACAATAAATTGTTATAGATTAGGTCCTGACGCCGCAGATTAACACAAGATATCAATGATTAGGGCTTACTGTCTAAATTTAAGTGCGACATTAAACGTGTGTTTTTAGAGGCTAAGACTATATCTTGCAGTTACATGGTTAGGTTTTTAATAATAATACCACATTTTACATCAAATATTGACACACCTAAAGTTAGAAATTAAAAAAAATCAATCCTAAAATGCATGATTTCTAGGGTTTTATTTTAACCAAAATTTGTAAATTTTATGTCAAAAAATGTATTTTAATACCACATTTTACATCAAATATTGACACACCTAAAAGTAGGACATTCAATAAAATAATTCATAAAATATAAGATTTCTAAGGTTTTATTCTACGAGTAACAAAATTATAAAATATTATGTTAAAAAATGTATTTTAATACCACATTTTACATCAAATTTTGACACACCTAAAGTTAGAATGTCAAAAAAATCAATCCTAAAATGCATGATTTCTAGGGTTTTATTTGAACATAAATTTGTAAATTTTATATCCAAAAATGTTTTTTAATACCACATTTTACATCAAATTATGACACACCTAAAACTAGGAAATTCGATAAAATAATTTATAAAATATAAGATTTCTAAGGTTTTATTAGGTCTTGACGCCGCAGATTATCACAAGAAATCAATGATTAGGGCTTACTGTCTAAATTTAAGTGCAACATTAAACGTGTGTTGTAAGAGGTTAAGACTATATCTTGCAGTAATATGGTTGGGTTTTAATCTCAAAGTAAATTGTATTACTTACATTTTCGAATAAATTGTTATAGATTAGGTCTTGACGCCGCAGATTACCACAAGAAATCAATGATTAGGGCTTACTGTCTAAATTTAAGTGCGACATTAAACGTGTGTTTTTAGAGGCTAAGACTATATCTTGCAGTTACATGGTTAGGTTTTAATCTCAAAGTAAATTCTATTACTTACATTTTACAATAAATTGTTATAGATTAAGTCTTGACGCCGCAGATTACCACAAGAAATCAATGATTAGGGCTTACTGTCTAAATTTAAGTGCGACATTAAACGTGTGTTTGTAGTCCCTAAGACTATATCTTGCAGTTACATGGTTAGGTTTTAATCTCAAAGTAAATTCTATTACTTACATTTTACAATAAATTGTTATAGATTAGGTCTTGACGCCGCAGATTAACACAAGATATCAATGATTAGGGCTTACTGTCTAAATTTAAGTGCGACATTATACGTGTGTTTTTAGAGGCTAAGACTATATCTTGCAGTTACATGGTTAGGTTTTAATCTCAAAGTAAATTCTATTACTTACATTTTACAATAAATTGTTATAGATTAAGTCTTGACGCCGCAGATTACCACAAGAAATCAATGATTAGGGCTTACTGTCTAAATTTAAGTGCGACATTAAACGTGTGTTTTTAGAGGCTAAGACTATATCTTGCAGTTACATGGTTAGGTTTTAATCTCAAAGTAAATTCTATTACTTACATTTTACAATAAATTGTTATAGATTAGGTCCTGACGCCGCAGATTAACACAAGATATCAATGATTAGGGCTTACTGTCTAAATTTAAGTGCGACATTAAACGTGTGTTTTTAGAGGCTAAGACTATATCTTGCAGTTACATGGTTAGGTTTTAATCTCAAAGTAAATTCTATTACTTACATTTTCGAATAAATTGTTATAGATTAGGTCTTGATGCCGCAGATTACCACAAGAAATCAATGATTAGGGCTTACTGTCTAAATTTAAGTGCGACATTGTACGTGTGTTTTTAGAGGTAAAGACTATATCTTGCAGTTACATGGTTAGGTTTTAATCTCAAAGTAAATTCTATTA
This sequence comes from Melinaea marsaeus rileyi, assembly GCA_918358865.1. NCBI lineage: Eukaryota > Metazoa > Arthropoda > Insecta > Lepidoptera > Nymphalidae > Melinaea > Melinaea marsaeus. The sequence goes on from CAKKCF010000006.1 coordinate 14,482, forward strand.
CTTACATTTTACAATAAATTGTTATAGATTAGGTCTTGACGCCGCAGATTACCACATGAAATCAATGATTAGGGCTTACTGTACAAATTTAAGTGCGACAATATACGTGTGTTTTTAGAGGTTAAGCCTATATCTTGCAGTTACATGGCTAGGTTTTAATCTCAAAGTAAGTTTTTTAACTTACATGTGAGTGTTAATTGTAATAGATTAGATCTTGACGCCGCAGATTAATACAAAAATTCAATGATTAGGGCTTACTGCCAAAATTTAAGTGCGACATTAAACGTGTGTTTTTAGAGGTAAAGACTATATCTTGCAGTTACATGGTTAGGTTTTAATCTCAAAGTAAATTCTATTACTTACATTTTACAATAAATTGTTATAGATTAGGTCTTGACGCCGCAGATTACCACAAGAAATCAATGATTAGGGCTTACTGTCTAAATTTAAGTGCGACAATAAACGTGTGTTTTTAGAGGTTAAGCCTATATCTTGCAGTTACATGGTTAGGTTTTTATCTCAAAGTAAGTTCTATTACTTACATGTGAGTATTAATTATTATAGAGTAGACCCTAAGACTATATCTTGCAGTAACATGGTTAGGTTTTAATCTCAAAGTAAATTCTATTATTTACATTTTACAATAAATTGTAATAGATTAGGTCTTGACGCCGCAGATTAACACAAGATATCAATGATTAGGGCTTACTGTCTAAATTTAAGTGCGACATTAAACGTGTGTTTTTAGAGGCTAAGACTATATCTTGCAGTTACATGGTTAGGTTTTAATCTCAAAGTAAATTCTATTACTTACATTTTACAATAAATTGTTATAGATTTGGTCTTGACGCCGCAGATTACCACAAGAAATCAATGATTAGGGCTTACTGTCTAAATTTAAGTGCGACATTAAACGTGTGTTTTTAGAGGCTAAGACTATATCTTGCAGTTACATGGTTAGGTTTTAATCTCAAAGTAAATTCTATTACTTACATTTTCGAATAAATTGTTATAGATTAGGTCTTGACGCCACAGATTAATACAAGATATCAATGATTAGGGCTTACTGTCTAAATTTAAGTGCGACATTAAACGTGTGTTTTTAGAGGCTAAGACTATATCTTGCAGTTACATGGTTAGGTTTTAATCTCAAAGTAAATTCTATTACTTACATTTTACAATAAATTGTTATAGATTAGGTCTTGACGCCGCAGATTACCACAAGAAATCAATGATTAGGGCTTACTGTCTAAATTTAAGTGCGACAATAAACGTGTGTTTTTAGAGGTTAAGCCTATATCTTGCAGTTACATGGTTAGGTTTTAATCTCAAAGTAAATTCTATTACTTACATTTTACAATAAATTGTTATAGATTAGGTCCTGACGCCGCAGATTAACACAAGATATCAATGATTAGGGCTTACTGTCTAAATTTAAGTGCGACATTAAACGTGTGTTTTTAGAGGCTAAGACTATATCTTGCAGTTACATGGTTAGGTTTTAATCTCAAAGTAAATTCTATTACTTACATTTTCGAATAAATTGTTATAGATTAGGTCTTGATGCCGCAGATTACCACAAGAAATCAATGATTAGGGCTTACTGTCTAAATTTAAGTGCGACATTGTACGTGTGTTTTTAGAGGTAAAGACTATATCTTGCAGTTACATGGTTAGGTTTTAATCTCAAAGTAAATTCTATTACTTACATTTTACAATAAAATGTTATAGATTAGGTCTTGACGCCGCAGATTACCACATGAAATCAATGATTAGGGCTTACTGTACAAATTTAAGTGCGACAATATACGTGTGTTTTTAGAGGTTAAGCCTATATCTTGCAGTTACATGGCTAGGTTTTAATCTCAAAGTAAGTTTTTTAACTTACATGTGAGTGTTAATTGTAATAGATTAGATCTTGACGCCGCAGATTAATACAAAAATTCAATGATTAGGGCTTACTCCCAAAATTTAAGTGCGACATTAAACGTGTGTTTTTAGAGGTAAAGACTATATCTTGCAGTTACATGGTTAGGTTTTAATCTCAAAGTAAATTCTATTACTTACATTTTACAATAAATTGTTATAGATTAGGTCTTGACGCCGCAGATTACCACAAGAAATCAATGATTAGGGCTTACTGTCTAAATTTAAGTGCGACAATAAACGTGTGTTTTTAGAGGTTAAGCCTATATCTTGCAGTTACATGGTTAGGTTTTTATCTCAAAGTAAGTTCTATTACTTACATGTGAGTATTAATTATTATAGAGTAGACCCTAAGACTATATCTTGCAGTAACATGGTTAGGTTTTAATCTCAAAGTAAATTCTATTATTTACATTTTACAATAAATTGTTATAGATTAGGTCTTGACGCCGCAGATTAACACAAGATATCAATGATTAGGGCTTACTGTCTAAATTTAAGTGCGACATTAAACGTGTGTTTTTAGAGGCTAAGACTATATCTTGCAGTTACATGGTTAGGTTTTAATCTCAAAGTAAATTCTATTACTTACATTTTACAATAAATTGTTATAGATTAGGTCTTGACGCCGCAGATTACCACAAGAAATCAATGATTAGGGCTTACTGTCTAAATTTAAGTGCGACATTAAACGTGTGTTTTTAGAGGCTAAGACTATATCTTGCAGTTACATGGTTAGGTTTTAATCTCAAAGTAAATTCTATTACTTACATTTTCGAATAAATTGTTATAGATTAGGTCTTGACGCCACAGATTAATACAAGATATCAATGATTAGGGCTTACTGTCTAAATTTAAGTGCGACATTAAACGTGTGTTTTTAGAGGCTAAGACTATATCTTGCAGTTACATGGTTAGGTTTTAATCTCAAAGTAAATTCTATTACTTACATTTTACAATAAATTGTTATAGATTAGGTCTTGACGCCGCAGATTACCACAAGAAATCAATGATTAGGGCTTACTGTCTAAATTTAAGTGCGACAATAAACGTGTATTTTTAGAGGTTAAGCCTATATCTTGCAGTTACATGGTTAGGTTTTTATCTCAAAGTAAGTTCTATTACTGACATGTGAGTATTAATTATTATAGAGTAGGTCTTGACGCCGCAGATTAACACAAGATATCAATGATTAGGGCTTACTGTCTTAATTGAAGTGCGACATTAAACGTGTGTTTTTAGAGGATAAGACTATATCTTGCAGTTACATGGTTCGGTTTTTAATAATAATACCACATTTTACATCAAATATTGACACACCTAAAGTTAGAAAGTCAAAAAAATCAATCCTAAAATGCATGATTTCTAAGGTTTTATTTGAACAAAAATTTGTAAATTTTATATCAAAAAATGTATTTTAATACCACATTTTACATCAAATATTGACATACCTAAAAGTAGGAAATTCAAAAAGATCAATCCTAAAATGCATGATTTCTAGGGTTTTATTTTAACCAAAATTTGTAAATTTTATGTCAAAAAATGTATTTTAATACCACATTTTACATCAAATATTAACATACCAAAAAGTAGGACATTCAATAAAATAATTCATAAAATATAAGATTTCTAAGGTTTTATTCTACGAGTAACAAAAATTATAAAATAATATGTTAAAAAATGTATTTTAATACCACATTTTACATCAAATTTTGACACACCTAAAGTTAGAAAGTCAAAAAAATCAATCCTAAAATGCATGATTTCTAGGGTTTTATTTGAACATAAATTTGTAAATTTTATATCCAAAAATGTTTTTTAATACCACATTTTACATCAAATTATGACACACCTAAAACTAGGAAATTCGATAAAATAATTTATAAAATATAAGATTTCTAAGGTTTTATTAGGTCTTGACGCCGCAGATTATCACAAGAAATCAATGATTAGGGCTTACTGTCTAAATTTAAGTGCAACATTAAACGTGTGTTGTAAGAGGTTAAGACTATATCTTGCAGTAACATGGTTGGGTTTTAATCTCAAAGTAAATTGTATTACTTACATTTTCGAATAAATTGTTATAGATTAGGTCTTGACGCCGCAGATTACCACAAGAAATCAATGATTAGGGCTTACTGTCTAAATTTAAGTGCGACATTAAACGTGTATTTTTAGAGGCTAAGACTATATCTTGCAGTTACATGGTTAGGTTTTAATCTCAAAGTAAATTCTATTACTTACATTTTACAATAAATTGTTATAGATTAAGTCTTGACGCCGCAGATTACCACAAGAAATCAATGATTAGGGCTTACTGTCTAAATTTAAGTGCGACATTAAACGTGTGTTTGTAGTCCCTAAGACTATATCTTGCAGTTACATGGTTAGGTTTTAATCTCAAAGTAAATTCTATTACTTACATTTTACAATAAATTGTTATAGATTAGGTCTTGACGCCGCAGATTAACACAAGATATCAATGATTAGGGCTTACTGTCTAAATTTAAGTGCGACATTAAACGTGTGTTTTTAGAGGCTAAGACTATATCTTGCAGTTACATGGTTAGGTTTTAATCTCAAATTAAATTCTATTACTTACATTTTACAATAAATTGTTATAGATTAAGTCTTGACGCCGCAGATTACCACAAGAAATCAATGATTAGGGCTTACTGTCTAAATTTAAGTGCGACATTAAACGTGTGTTTTTAGAGGCTAAGACTATATCTTGCAGTTACATGGTTAGGTTTTAATCTCAAAGTAAATTCTATTACTTACATTTTACAATAAATTGTTATAGATTAGGTCCTGACGCCGCAGATTAACACAAGATATCAATGATTAGGGCTTACTGTCTAAATTTAAGTGCGACATGAAACGTGTGTTTTTAGAGGCTAAGACTATATCTTGCAGTTACATGGTTAGGTTTTTAATAATAATACCACATTTTACATCAAATATTGACACACCTAAAGTTAGAAATTAAAAAAAATCAATCCTAAAATGCATGATTTCTAGGGTTTTATTTTAACCAAAATTTGTAAATTTTATGTCAAAAAATGTATTTTAATACCACATTTTACATCAAATATTGACACACCTAAAAGTAGGACATTCAATAAAATAATTCATAAAATATAAGATTTCTAAGGTTTTATTCTACGAGTAACAAAATTATAAAATATAATGTAAAAAATGTATTTTAATACCACATTTTACATCAAATTTTGACACACCTAAAGTTAGAATGTCAAAAAAATCAATCCTAAAATGCATGATTTCTAGGGTTTTATTTGAACATAAATTTGTAAATTTTATATCCAAAAATGTTTTTTAATACCACATTTTACATCAAATTATGACACACCTAAAACTAGGAAATTCGATAAAATAATTTATAAAATATAAGATTTCTAAGGTTTTATTAGGTCTTGACGCCGCAGATTATCACAAGAAATCAATGATTAGGGCTTACTGTCTAAATTTAAGTGCAACATTAAACGTGTGTTGTAAGAGGTTAAGACTATATCTTGCAGTAATATGGTTGGGTTTTAATCTCAAAGTAAATTGTATTACTTACATTTTCGAATAAATTGTTATAGATTAGGTCTTGACGCCGCAGATTACCACAAGAAATCAATGATTAGGGCTTACTGTCTAAATTTAAGTGCGACATTAAACGTGTGTTTTTAGAGGCTAAGACTATATCTTGCAGTTACATGGTTAGGTTTTAATCTCAAAGTAAATTCTATTACTTACATTTTACAATAAATTGTTATAGATTAGGTCTTGACGCCGCAGATTACCACAAGAAATCAATGATTAGGGCTTACTGTCTAAATTTAAGTGCGACATTAAACGTGTGTTTGTAGTCCCTAAGACTATATCTTGCAGTTACATGGTTAGGTTTTAATCTCAAAGTAAATTCTATTACTTACATTTTACAATAAATTGTTATAGATTAGGTCTTGACGCCGCAGATTAACACAAGATATCAATGATTAGGGCTTACTGTCTAAATTTAAGTGCGACATTATACGTGTGTTTTTAGAGGCTAAGACTATATCTTGCAGTTACATGGTTAGGTTTTAATCTCAAAGTAAATTCTATTACTTACATTTTACAATAAATTGTTATAGATTAAGTCTTGACGCCGCAGATTACCACAAGAAATCAATGATTAGGGCTTACTGTCTAAATTTAAGTGCGACATTAAACGTGTGTTTTTAGAGGCTAAGACTATATCTTGCAGTTACATGGTTAGGTTTTAATCTCAAAGTAAATTCTATTACTTACATTTTACAATAAATTGTTATAGATTAGGTCTTGACGCCGCAGATTAACACAAGATATCAATGATTAGGGCTTACTGTCTAAATTTAAGTGCGACATTAAACGTGTGTTTTTAGAGGCTAAGACTATATCTTGCAGTTACATGGTTAGGTTTTAATCTCAAAGTAAATTCTATTACTTACATTTTCGAATAAATTGTTATAGATTAGGTCTTGATGCCGCAGATTACCACAAGAAATCAATGATTAGGGCTTACTGTCTAAATTTAAGTGCGACATTGTACGTGTGTTTTTAGAGGTAAAGACTATATCTTGCAGTTACATGGTTAGGTTTTAATCTCAAAGTAAATTCTATTACTTACATTTTACAATAAATTGTTATAGATTAGGTCTTGACGCCGCAGATTACCACATGAAATCAATGATTAGGGCTTACTGTACAAATTTAAGTGCGACAATATACGTGTGTTTTTAGAGGTTAAGCCTATATCTTGCAGTTACATGGCTAGGTTTTAATCTCAAAGTAAGTTTTTTAACTTACATGTGAGTGTTAATTGTAATAGATTAGATCTTGACGCCGCAGATTAATACAAAAATTCAATGATTAGGGCTTACTCCCAAAATTTAAGTGCGACATTAAACGTGTGTTTTTAGAGGTAAAGACTATATCTTGCAGTTACATGGTTAGGTTTTAATCTCAAAGTAAATTCTATTACTTACATTTTACAATAAATTGTTATAGATTAGGTCTTGACGCCGCAGATTACCACAAGAAATCAATGATTAGGGCTTACTGTCTAAATTTAAGTGCGACAATAAACGTGTGTTTTTAGAGGTTAAGCCTATATCTTGCAGTTACATGGTTAGGTTTTTATCTCAAAGTAAGTTCTATTACTTACATGTGAGTATTAATTATTATAGAGTAGACCCTAAGACTATATCTTGCAGTAACATGGTTAGGTTTTAATCTCAAAGTAAATTCTATTATTTACATTTTACAATAAATTGTTATAGATTAGGTCTTGACGCCGCAGATTAACACAAGATATCAATGATTAGGGCTTACTGTCTAAATTTAAGTGCGACATTAAACGTGTGTTTTTAGAGGCTAAGACTATATCTTGCAGTTACATGGTTAGGTTTTAATCTCAAAGTAAATTCTATTACTTACATTTTACAATAAATTGTTATAGATTAGGTCTTGACGCCGCAGATTACCACAAGAAATCAATGATTAGGGCTTACTGTCTAAATTTAAGTGCGACATTAAACGTGTGTTTTTAGAGGCTAAGACTATATCTTGCAGTTACATGGTTAGGTTTTAATCTCAAAGTAAATTCTATTACTTACATTTTCGAATAAATTGTTATAGATTAGGTCTTGACGCCACAGATTAATACAAGATATCAATGATTAGGGCTTACTGTCTAAATTTAAGTGCGACATTAAACGTGTGTTTTTAGAGGCTAAGACTATATCTTGCAGTTACATGGTTAGGTTTTAATCTCAAAGTAAATTCTATTACTTACATTTTACAATAAATTGTTATAGATTAGGTCTTGACGCCGCAGATTACCACAAGAAATCAATGATTAGGGCTTACTGTCTAAATTTAAGTGCGACAATAAACGTGTATTTTTAGAGGTTAAGCCTATATCTTGCAGTTACATGGTTAGGTTTTTATCTCAAAGTAAGTTCTATTACTGACATGTGAGTATTAATTATTATAGAGTAGGTCTTGACGCCGCAGATTAACACAAGATATCAATGATTAGGGCTTACTGTCTTAATTGAAGTGCGACATTAAACGTGTGTTTTTAGAGGATAAGACTATATCTTGCAGTTACATGGTTCGGTTTTTAATAATAATACCACATTTTACATCAAATATTGACACACCTAAAGTTAGAAAGTCAAAAAAATCAATCCTAAAATGCATGATTACTAGCGTTTTATTTGAACAAAACTTTGTAAATTTTATATCAAAAAATGTATTTTAATACCACATTTTACATCAAATTATGACACACCTAAAACTAGGAAATTCAAAAAGATCAATCCTAAAATGCATGATTTCTAGGGTTTTATTTTAACCAAAATTTGTAAATTTTATGTCAAAAAATGTATTTTAATACCACATTTTACATCAAATATTGACACACCTAAAGTTAGAAATTATAAAAAATCAATCCTAAAATGCATGATTTCTAGGGTTTTCTTTTAACAAAAAATTTGTAAATTTTATATCAAAAAATGAGTTTTAATACCACATTTTACATCAAATTATGACACACCTAAAACTAGGAAATTCAATAAAATAATTCATAAAATATAAGATTTCTAAGGTTTTATTCTAACAAAAACTATAAAATATTACATTAAAAAAGTATTTTAATACCACATTTTACATCAAATATTGACACACCTAAAGTTAGAAAGTCAAAAAAATCAATCCTAAAATGCATGATTTCTAAGGTTTTATTTGAACAAAAATTTGTAAATATTATATCCAATAATGTTTTTTAATACCGCATTTTACATCAAATTATGACACACCTAAAACTAGGAAATTCAATAAAATAATTCATAAAATATAAGATTTCTAAGGTTTTATTCTAACAAAAACTATAAAATATTACGTTAAAAAAGTATTTTAATACCACATTTTACATCAAATATTGACACACCTAAAGTTAGAAAGTCAAAAAAAATAATCCTAAAATGCATGATTTCTAGGGTTTTATTTTTTCCAAAATTTGTAAATTTTATGTCAAAAAATGTATTTTAATACCACATTTTACATCAAATATTGACACACCTAAAGTTAGAAATTAAAAAAAATCAATCCTAAAATGCATGATTTCTAGGGTTTTATTTTAACCAAAATTTGTAAATTTTATGTCAAAAAATGTATTTTAATACCACATTTTACATCAAATATTAACACACCTAAAAGTAGGACATTCAATAAAATAATTCATAAAATATAAGATTTCTAAGGTTTTATTCTAACCAAATCTTTAAAATATTACATTAAAAAATGTATTTTAATACCACATTTTACATCAAATATTGACACACCTAAAGTTAGAAAGTCAAAAAAATCAATCCTAAAATGCATGATTTCTAAGGTTTTATTTGAACAAAAATTTGTAAATATTATATCCAATAATGTTTTTTAATACCGCATTTTACATCAAATTATAACACACCTAAAACTAGGAAATTCAATAAAATAATTCATAAAATATAAGATTTCTAAGGTTTTATTCTAACAAAAACTATAAAATATTACGTTAAAAAAGTATTTTAATACCACATTTTACATCAAATATTGACACACCTAAAGTTAGAAAGTCAAAAAAAATAATCCTAAAATGCATGATTTCTAGGGTTTTATTTTAACCAAAATTTGTAAATTTTATGTCAAAAAATGTATTTTAATACCACATTTTACATCAAATATTGACACACCTAAAGTTAGAAATTAAAAAAAATCAATCCTAAAATGCATGATTTCTAGGGTTTTATTTTAACCAAAATTTGTAAATTTTATGTCAAAAAATGTATTTTAATACCACATTTTACATCAAATATTAACATACCAAAAAGTAAGACATTCAATAAAATAATTCATAAAATATAAGATTTCTAAGGTTTTATTCTACGAGTAACAAAAATTATAAAATAATATGTTAAAAAATGTATTTTAATACCACATTTTACATCAAATTTTGACACACCTAAAGTTAGAAAGTCAAAAAAATCAATCCTAAAATGCATGATTTCTAGGGTTTTATTTGAACATAAATTTGTAAATTTTATATCCAAAAATGTTTTTTAATACCACATTTTACATCAAATTATGACACACCTAAAACTAGGAAATTCGATAAAATAATTTATAAAATATAAGATTTCTAAGGTTTTATTAGGTCTCGACGCCGCAGATTATCACAATAAATCAATGATTAGGGCTTACTGTCTAAATTTAAGTACAACATTAAACGTGTGTTGTAAGAGGTTAAGACTATATCTTGCAGTAACATGGTTGGGTTTTAATCTCAAAGTAAATTGTATTACTTACATTTTTGAATAAATTGTTATAGATTAGGTCTTGACGCCGCAGATTACCACAAGAAATCAATGATTAGGGCTTACTGTCTAAATTTAAGTGCGACATTAAACGTGTGTTTTTAGAGGCTAAGACTATATCTTGCAGTTACATGGTTAGGTTTTAATCTCAAAGTAAATTCTATTACTTACATTTTACAATAAATTGTTATAGATTAAGTCTTGACGCCGCAGATTACCATAAGAAATCAATGATTAGGGCTTACTGTCTAAATTTAAGTGCGACATTAAACGTGTGTTTGTAGTCCCTAAGACTATATCTTGCAGTTACATGGTTAGGTTTTAATCTCAAAGTAAATTCTATTACTTACATTTTACAATAAATTGTTATAGATTAGGTCTTGACGCCGCAGATTAACACAAGATATCAATGATTAGGGCTTACTGTCTAAATTTAAGTGCGACATTAAACGTGTGTTTTTAGAGGCTAAGACTATATCTTGCAGTTACATGGTTAGGTTTTAATCTCAAATTAAATTCTATTACTTACATTTTACAATAAATTGTTATAGATTAAGTCTTGACGCCGCAGATTACCACAAGAAATCAATGATTAGGGCTTACTGTCTAAATTTAAGTGCGACATTAAACGTGTGTTTTTAGAGGCTAAGACTATATCTTGCAGTTACATGGTTAGGTTTTAATCTCAAAGTAAATTCTATTACTTACATTTTACAATAAATTGTTATAGATTAGGTCCTGACGCCGCAGATTAACACAAGATATCAATGATTAGGGCTTACTGTCTAAATTTAAGTGCGACATGAAACGTGTGTTTTTAGAGGCTAAGACTATATCTTGCAGTTACATGGTTAGGTTTTAATCTCAAAGTAAATTCTATTACTTACATTTTACAATAAATTGTTATAGATTAAGTCTTGACGCCGCAGATTACCACAAGAAATCAATGATTAGGGCTTACTGTCTAAATTTAAGTGCGACATTAAACGTGTGTTTTTAGAGGCTAAGACTATATCTTGCAGTTACATGGTTAGGTTTTAATCTCAAAGTAAATTCTATTACTTACATTTTACAATAAATTGTTATAGATTAGGTCCTGACGCCGCAGATTAACACAAGATATCAATGATTAGGGCTTACTGTCTAAATTTAAGTGCGACATTAAACGTGTGTTTTTAGAGGCTAAGACTATATCTTGCAGTTACATGGTTAGGTTTTAATCTCAAAGTAAATTCTATTACTTACATTTTCGAATAAATTGTTATAGATTAGGTCTTGATGCCGCAGATTACCACAAGAAATCAATGATTAGGGCTTACTGTCTAAATTTAAGTGCGACATTGTACGTGCGCTTTTAGAGGTAAAGACTATATCTTGCAGTTACATGGTTAGGTTTTAATCTCAAAGTAAATTCTATTACTTACATTTTACAATAAATTGTTATAGATTAGGTCTTGACGCCGCAGATTACCACATGAAATCAATGATTAGGGCTTACTGTACAAATTTAAGTGCGACAATATACGTGTGTTTTTAGAGGTTAAGCCTATATCTTGCAGTTACATGGCTAGGTTTTAATCTCAAAGTAAGTTTTTTAACTTACATGTGAGTGTTAATTGTAATAGATTAGATCTTGACGCCGCAGATTAATACAAAAATTCAATGATTAGGGCTTACTCCCAAAATTTAAGTGCGACATTAAACGTGTGTTTTTAGAGGTAAAGACTATATCTTGCAGTTACATGGTTAGGTTTTAATCTCAAAGTAAATTCTATTACTTACATTTTACAATAAATTGTAATAGATTAGGTCTTGACGCCGCAGATTAACACAAGATATCAATGATTAGGGCTTACTGTCTAAATTTAAGTGCGACATTAAACGTGTGTTTTTAGAGGCTAAGACTATATCTTGCAGTTACATGGTTAGGTTTTAATCTCAAAGTAAATTCTATTACTTACATTTTACAATAAATTGTTATAGATTTGGTCTTGACGCCGCAGATTACCACAAGAAATCAATGATTAGGGCTTACTGTCTAAATTTAAGTGCGACATTAAACGTGTGTTTTTAGAGGCTAAGACTATATCTTGCAGTTACATGGTTAGGTTTTAATCTCAAAGTAAATTCTATTACTTACATTTTCGAATAAATTGTTATAGATTAGGTCTTGACGCCACAGATTAATACAAGATATCAATGATTAGGGCTTACTGTCTAAATTTAAGTGCGACATTAAACGTGTGTTTTTAGAGGCTAAGACTATATCTTGCAGTTACATGGTTAGGTTTTAATCTCAAAGTAAATTCTATTACTTACATTTTACAATAAATTGTTATAGATTAGGTCTTGACGCCGCAGATTACCACAAGAAATCAATGATTAGGGCTTACTGTCTAAATTTAAGTGCGACAATAAACGTGTGTTTTTAGAGGTTAAGCCTATATCTTGCAGTTACATGGTTAGGTTTTTATCTCAAAGTAAGTTCTATTACTGACATGTGAGTATTAATTATTATAGAGTAGGTCTTGACGCCGCAGATTAACACAAGATATCAATGATTAGGGCTTACTGTCTTAATTGAAGTGCGACATTAAACGTGTGTTTTTAGAGGATAAGACTATATCTTGCAGTTACATGGTTCGGTTTTTAATAATAATACCACATTTTACATCAAATATTGACACACCTAAAGTTAGAAAGTCAAAAAAATCAATCCTAAAATGCATGATTTCTAAGGTTTTATTTGAACAAAACTTTGTAAATTTTATATCAAAAAATGTATTTTAATACCACATTTTACATCAAATATTGACATACCTAAAAGTAGGAAATTCAAAAAGATCAATCCTAAAATGCATGATTTCTAGGGTTTTATTTTAACCAAAATTTGTAAATTTTATGTCAAAAAATGTATTTTAATACCACATTTTACATCAAATATTGACACACCTAAAGTTAGAAATTAAAAAAAATCAATCCTAAAATGCATGATTTCTAAGGTTTTATTTTAACAAAAAATTTGTAAATTTTATATCAAAAAATGAGTTTTAATACCACATTTTACATCAAATTATGACACACCTAAAACTAGGAAATTCAATAAAATAATTCATAAAATATAAGATTTCTAAGGTTTTATTCTAACAAAAACTATAAAATATTACGTTAAAAAAGTATTTTAATACCACATTTTACATCAAATATTGACACACCTAAAGTTAGAAAGTCAAAAAAATCAATCCTAAAATGCATGATTTCTAAGGTTTTATTTGAACAAAAATTTGTAAATATTATATCCAATAATGTTTTTTAATACCACATTTTACATCAAATTATGACACACCTAAAACTAGGAAATTCAATAAAATAATTCATAAAATATAAGATTTCTAAGGTTTTATTCTAACAAAAACTATAAAATATTACGTTAAAAAAGTATTTTAATACCACATTTTACATCAAATATTGACACACCTAAAGTTAGAAAGTCAAAAAAAATAATCCTAAAATGCATGATTTCTAGGGTTTTATTTTAAACAAAATTTGTAAATTTTATGTCAAAAAATGTATTTTAATACCACATTTTACATCAAATATTGACACACCTAAAGTTAGAAATTAAAAAAAATCAATCCTAAAATGCATGATTTCTAGGGTTTTATTTTAACCAAAATTTGTAAATTTTATGTCAAAAAATGTATTTTAATACCACATTTTACGTCAAATATTGACACACCTAAAAGTAGGAAATTCAATAAAATAATTCATAAAATATAAGATTTCTAAGGTTTTATTCTACGAGTAACAAAAATTATAAAATATTATGTTAAAAAATGTATTTTAATACCACATTTTACATCAAATTTTGACACACCTAAAGTTAGAAAGTCAAAAAAATCAATCCTAAAATGCATGATTTCTAGGGTTTTATTTGAACATAAATTTGTAAATTTTATATCCAAAAATGTTTTTTAATACCACATTTTACATCAGATTATGACACACCTAAAACTAGTAAATTCGATAAAATAATTTATAAAATATAAGATTTCTAAGGTTTTATTAGGTCTTGACGCCGCAGATTATCACAAGAAATCAATGATTAGGGCTTACTGTCTAAAATTAAGTGCAACATTAAACGTGTGTTGTAAGAGGTTAAGACTATATCTTGCAGTAACATGGTTGGGTTTTAATCTCAAAGTAAATTCTATTACTTACATTTTCGAATAAATTGTTATAGATTAGGTCTTGACGCCGCAGATTACCACAAGAAATCAATGATTAGGGCTTACTGTCTAAATTTAAGTGCGACATTATACGTGTGTTTGTAGACCCTAAGACTATATCTTGCAGTTACATGGTTTGGTTTTACTCTCAAAGTAAATTCTATTACTTACATTTTACAATAAATTGTTATAGATTAGGTCCTGACGCCGCAGATTAACACAAGATATCAATGATTAGGGCTTACTGTCTAAATTTAAGTGCGACATTAAACGTGTGTTTTTAGAGGCTAAGACTATATCTTGCAGTTACATGGTTAGGTTTTAATCTCAAAGTAAATTCTATTACTTACATTTTACAATAAATTGTTATAGATTAGGTCCTGACGCCGATGATTAATACAAGATATCAATGATTAGGGCTTACTGTCTAAATTTAAGTGCGACATTAAACGTGTGTTTTTAGAGGCTAAGACTATATCTTGCAGTTACATGGTTAGGTTTTAATCTCAAAGTAAATTCTATTACTTACATTTTCGAATAAATTGTTATAGATTAGGTCTTGATGCCGCAGATTACCACAAGAAATCAATGATTAGGGCTTACTGTCTAAATTTAAGTGCGACATTGTACGTGTATTTTTAGAGGTAAAGACTATATCTTGCAGTCACATGGTTAGGTTTTAATCTCAAAGTAAATTCTATTACTTACATTTTACAATAAATTGTTATAGATTAGGTCTTGACGCCGCAGATTACCACATGAAATCAATGATTAGGGCTTACTGTCTAAATTTAAGTGCGACAATATACGTGTGTTTTTAGAGGTTAAGCCTATATCTTGCAGTTACATGGCTAGGTTTTAATCTCAAAGTAAGTTTTTTAACTTACATGTGAGTGTTAATTGTAATAGATTAGATCTTGACGCCGCAGATTAATACAAAAATTCAATGATTAGGGCTTACTGCCAAAATTTAAGTGCGACATTAAACGTGTGTTTTTAGAGGTAAAGACTATATCTTGCAGTTACATGGTTAGGTTTTAATCTCAAAGTAAATTCTATTACTTACATTTTACAATAAATTGTTATAGTTTAGGTCTTGACGCCGCAGATTACCACAAGAAATCAATGATTAGGGCTTACTGTCTAAATTTAAGTGCGACAATAAACGTGTGTTTTTAGAGGTTAAGCCTATATCTTGCAGTTACATGGTTAGGTTTTTATCTCAAAGTAAGTTCTATTACTTACATGTGAGTATTAATTATTATAGAGTAGACCCTAAGACTATATCTTGCAGTAACATGGTTAGGTTTTAATCTCAAAGTAAATTCTATTACTTACATTTTACAATAAATTGTAATAGATTAGGTCTTGACGCCGCAGATTAACACAAGATATCAATGATTAGGGCTTACTGTCTAAATTTAAGTGCGACATTAAACGTGTGTTTTTAGAGGCTAAGACTATATCTTGCAGTTACATGGTTAGGTTTTAATCTCAAAGTAAATTCTATTACTTACATTTTACAATAAATTGTTATAGATTTGGTCTTGACGCCGCAGATTACCACAAGAAATCAATGATTAGGGCTTACTGTCGAAATTTAAGTGCGACATTAAACGTGTGTTTTTAGAGGCTAAGACTATATCTTGCAGTTACATGGTTAGGTTTTAATCTCAAAGTAAATTCTATTACTTATATTTTCGAATAAATTGTTATAGATTAGGTCTTGACGCCACAGATTAATACAAGATATCAATGATTAGGGCTTACTGTCTAAATTTAAGTGCGACATTAAACGCGTGTTTTTAGAGGCTAAGACTATATCTTGCAGTTACATGGTTAGGTTTTAATCTCAAAGTAAATTCTATTACTTACATTTTACAATAAATTGTTATAGATTTGGTCTTGACGCCGCAGATTACCACAAGAAATCAATGATTAGGGCTTACTGTCTAAATTTAAGTGCGACATTAAACGTGTGTTTTTAGAGGCTAAGACTATATCTTGCAGTTACATGGTTAGGTTTTAATCTCAAAGTAAATTCTATTACTTACATTTTCGAATAAATTGTTATAGATTAGGTCTTGACGCCACAGATTAATACAAGATATCAATGATTAGGGCTTACTGTCTAAATTTAAGTGCGACATTAAACGTGTGTTTTTAGAGGCTAAGACTATATCTTGCAGTTACATGGTTAGGTTTTAATCTCAAAGTAAATTCTATTACTTACATTTTACAATAAATTGTTATAGATTTGGTCTTGACGCCGCAGATTACCACAAGAAATCAAAGATTAGGGCTTACTGTCGAAATTTAAGTGCGACATTAAACGTGTGTTTTTAGAGGCTAAGACTATATCTTGCAGTTACATGGTTAGGTTTTAATCTCAAAGTAAATTCTATTACTTACATTTTCGAATAAATTGTTATAGATTAGGTCCTGACGCTGCAGATTAACACAAGATATCAATGATTAGGGCTTACTGTCTAAATTTAAGTACGACATTGTACGTGTATTTTTAGAGGTAAAGACTATATCTTGCAGTTACATGGTTAGGTTTTAATCTCAAAGTAAATTCTATTACTTACATTTTACAATAAATTGTTATAGATTAGGTCTTGACGCCGCAGATTACCACATGAAATCAATGATTAGGGCTTACTGTCCAAATTTAAGTGCGACAATATACGTGTGTTTTTAGAGGTTAAGCCTATATCTTGCAGTTACATGGCTAGGTTTTAATCTCAAAGTAAGTTTTTTAACTTACATGTGAGTGTTAATTGTAATAGATTAGATCTTGACGCCGCAGATTAATACAAAAATTCAATGATTAGGGCTTACTCCCAAAATTTAAGTGCGACATTAAACGTGTGTTTTTAGAGGTAAAGACTATATCTTGCAGTTACATGGTTAGGTTTTAATCTCAAAGTAAATTCTATTACTTACATTTTACAATAAATTGTTATAGTTTAGGTCTTGACGCCGCAGATTACCACAAGAAATCAATGATTAGGGCTTACTGTCTAAATTTAAGTGCGACAATAAACGTGTGTTTTTAGAGGTTAAGCCTATATCTTGCAGTTACATGGTTAGGTTTTTATCTCAAAGTAAGTTCTATTACTTACATGTGAGTATTAATTATTATAGAGTAGGTCTTGACGCCGCAGATTAACACAAGATATCAATGATTAGGGCTTACTGTCTTAATTGAAGTGCGACATTAAACGTGTGTTTTTAGAGGATAAGACTATATCTTGCAGTTACATGGTTCGGTTTTTAATAATAATACCACATTTTACATCAAATATTGACACACCTAAAGTTAGAAAGTCAAAAAAATCAATCCTAAAATGCATGATTACTAGCGTTTTATTTGAACAAAAATTTGTAAATTTTATATCAAAAAATGTATTTTAATACCACATTTTACATCAAATATTGACATACCTAAAATTAGGAAATTCAAAAAGATCAATCCTAAAATGAATGATTTCTAGGGTTTTATTTTAACCAAAATTTGTAAATTTTATGTCAAAAAATGTATTTTAATACCACATTTTACATCAAATATTGACACACCTAAAGTTAGAAATTAAAAAAAATCAATCCTAAAATGCATGATTTCTAGGGTTTTATTTTAACCAAAATTTGTAAATTTTATGTCAAAAAATGTATTTTAATACCACATTTTACATCAAATATTGACACACCTAAAGTTAGAAATTATAAAAAATCAATCCTAAAATGCATGATTTCTAGGGTTTTATTTTAACAAAAATTTGTAAATTTTATATCAAAAAATGTATTTTAATACCACATTTTACATCAAATATTGACACACCTAAAGTTAGAAATTATAAAAAATCAATCCTAAAATGCATGATTTCTAGGGTTTTATTTTAACAAAAAATTTGTAAATTTTATATCAAAAAATGAGTTTTAATACCACAATTTACATCAAATTATGACACACCTAAAACTAGGAAATTCAATAAAATAATTCATAAAATATAAGATTTCTAAGGTTTTATTCTACGAGTAACAAAAATTATAAAATATTATGTTAAAAATGTATTTTAATACCACATTTTACATCAAATTTTGACACACCTAAAGTTAGAAAGTCAAAAAAATCAATCCTAAAATGCATGATTTCTAGGGTTTTATTTGAACATAAATTTGTAAATTTTATATCCAAAAATGTTTTTTAATACCACATTTTACATCAAATTATGACACACCTAAAACTAGGAAATTCGATAAAATAATATATAAAATATAAGATGTCTAAGGTTTTATTAGGTCTTGACGCCGCAGATTACCACAAGAAATCAATGATTAGGGCTTACTGTCTAAATTTAAGTGCGACATTAAACGTGTGTTTTTAGAGGCTAAGACTATATCTTGCAGTTACATGGTTAGGTTTTAATCTCAAAGTAAATTCTATTACTTACATTTTCGAATAAATTGTTATAGATTAGGTCTTGACGCCACAGATTAATACAATATATCAATGATTAGGGCTTACTGTCTAAATTTAAGTGCGACATTAAACGTGTGTTTTTAGAGGCTAAGACTATATCTTGCAGTTACATGGTTAGGTTTTAATCTCAAAGTAAATTCTATTACTTACATTTTCGAATAAATTGTTATAGATTAGGTCTTGATGCCGCAGATTACCACAAGAAATCAATGATTAGGGCTTACTGTCTAAATTTAAGTGCGACATTGTACGTGTGTTTTTAGAGGTAAAGACTATATCTTGCAGTTACATGGTTAGGTTTTAATCTCAAAGTAAATTCTATTACTTACATTTTACAATAAATTGTTATAGATTAGGTCTTGACGCCGCAGATTACCACATGAAATCAATGATTAGGGCTTACTGTCCAAATTTAAGTGCGACAATATACGTGTGTTTTTAGAGGTTAAGCCTATATCTTGCAGTTACATGGCTAGGTTTTAATCTCAAAGTAAGTTTTTTAACTTACATGTGAGTGTTAATTGTATTAGATTAGATCTTGACGCCGCAGATTAATACAAAAATTCAATGATTAGGGCTTACTCCCAAAATTTAAGTGCGACATTAAACGTGTGTTTTTAGAGGTAAAGACTATATCTTGCAGTTACATGGTTAGGTTTTAATCTCAAAGTAAATTCTATTACTTACATTTTACAATAAATTGTTATAGATTAGGTCTTGACGCCGCAGATTACCACAAGAAATCAATGATTAGGGCTTACTGTCTAAATTTAAGTGCGACAATAAACGTGTGTTTTTAGAGGTTAAGCCTTTATCTTGCAGTTACATGGTTAGGTTTTTATCTCAAAGTAAGTTCTATTACTTACATGTGAGTATTAATTATTATAGAGTAGGTCTTGACGTCGCAGATTAACACAAGATATCAATGATTAGGGCTTACTGTCTTAATTGAAGTGCGACATTAAACGTGTGTTTTTAGAGGCTAAGACTATATCTTGCAGTTACATGGTTAGGTTTTAATCTCAAAGTAAATTCTATTACTTACATTTTCGAATAAATTGTTATAGATTAGGTCTTGACGCCACAGATTAATACAAGATATCAATGATTAGGGCTTACTGTCTAAATTTAAGTGCGACATTAAACGTGTGTTTTTAGAGGCTAAGACTATATCTTGCAGTTACATGGTTAGGTTTTAATCTCAAAGTAAATTCTATTACTTACATTTTCGAATAAATTGTTATAGATTAGGTCTTGATGCCGCAGATTACCACAAGAAATCATTGATTAGGGCTTACTGTCTAAATTTAAGTGCGACATTGTACGTGTGTTTTTAGAGGTAAAGACTATATCTTGCAGTTACATGGTTAGGTTTTAATCTCAAAGTAAATTCTATTACTTACATTTTACAATAAATTGTTATAGATTAGGTCTTGACGCCGCAGATTACCACAAGAAATCAATGATTAGGGCTTACTGTCAAAATTTAAGTGCGACATTAAACGTGTGTTTTTAGAGGCTAAGACTATATCTTGCAGTTACATGGTTAGGTTTTAATCTCAAAGTAAATTCTATTACTTACATTTTACAATAAATTGTTATAGATTAGGTCCTGACGCCGCAGATTACCACAAGAAATCAATGATTAGGGATTACTGTCTAAAATTAAGTGCAACATTAAACGTGTGTTGTAAGAGGTTAAGACTATATCTTGCAGTAACATGGTTGGGTTTTAATCTCAAAGTAAATTGTATTACTTACATTTTCGAATAAATTGTTATAGATTAGGTCTTGACGCCGCAGATTACCACAAGAAATCAATGATTAGGGCTTACTGTCTAAATTTAAGTGCGACATTAAACGTGTGTTTGTAGACCCTAAGACTATATCTTGCAGTTACATGGTTAGGTTTTAATCTCAAAGTAAATTCTATTACTTACATTTTACAATAAATTGTTATAGATTAGGTCCTGACGCCGCAGATTAACACAAGATATCAATGATTAGGGCTTACTGTCTAAATTTAAGTGCGACATTAAACGTGTGTTTTTAGAGGCTAAGACTATATCTTGCAGTTACATGGTTAGGTTTTAATCTCAAAGTAAATTCTATTACTTACATTTTACAATAAATTGTTATAGATTAGGTCCTGACGCCGCAGATTAACACAAGATATCAATGATTAGGGCTTACTGTCTAAATTTAAGTGCGACATTAAACGTGTGTTTTTAGAGGCTAAGACTATATCTTGCAGTTACATTGTTAGGTTTTAATCTCAAAGTAAATTCTATTACTTACATTTTCGAATAAATTGTTATAGATTAGGTCTTGATGCCGCAGATTACCACAAGAAATCAATGATTAGGGCTTACTGTCTAAATTTAAGTGCGACATTGTACGTGTATTTTTAGAGGTAAAGACTATATCTTGCAGTCACATGGTTAGGTTTTAATCTCAAAGTAAATTCTATTACTTACATTTTACAATAAATTGTTATAGATTAGGTCTTGACGCCGCAGATTACCACATGAAATCAATGATTAGGGCTTACTGTCCAAATTTAAGTGCGACAATATACGTGTGTTTTTAGAGGTTAAGCCTATATCTTGCAGTTACATGGCTAGGTTTTAATCTCAAAGTAAGTTTTTTAACTTACATGTGAGTGTTAATTGTAATAGATTAGATCTTGACGCCGCAGATTAATACAAAAATTCAATGATTAGGGCTTACTGCCAAAATTTAAGTGCGACATTAAACGTGTGTTTTTAGAGGTAAAGACTATATCTTGCAGTTACATGGTTAGGTTTTAATCTCAAAGTAAATTCTATTACTTACATTTTACAATAAATTGTTATAGTTTAGGTCTTGACGCCGCAGATTACCACAAGAAATCAATGATTAGGGCTTACTGTCTAAATTTAAGTGCGACAATAAACGTGTGTTTTTAGAGGTTAAGCCTATATCTTGCAGTTACATGGTTAGGTTTTTATCTCAAAGTAAGTTCTATTACTTACATGTGAGTATTAATTATTATAGAGTAGACCCTAAGACTATATCTTGCAGTAACATGGTTAGGTTTTAATCTCAAAGTAAATTCTATTACTTACATTTTACAATAAATTGTAATAGATTAGGTCTTGACGCCGCAGATTAACACAAGATATCAATGATTAGGGCTTACTGTCTAAATTTAAGTGCGACATTAAACGTGTGTTTTTAGAGGCTAAGACTATATCTTGCAGTTACATGGTTAGGTTTTAATCTCAAAGTAAATTCTATTACTTACATTTTCGAATAAATTGTTATAGATTAGGTCTTGACGCCACAGTTTAATACAAGATATCAATGATTAGGGCTTACTGTCTAAATTTAAGTGCGACATTAAACGTGTGTTTGTAGACCCTAAGACTATATCTTGCAGTTACATGGTTAGGTTTTAATCTCAAAGTAAATTCTATTACTTACATTTTACAATAAATTGTTATAGATTTGGTCTTGACGCCGCAGATTACCACAAGAAATCAATGATTAGGGCTTACTGTCGAAATTTAAGTGCGACATTAAACGTGTGTTTTTAGAGGCTAAGACTATATCTTGCAGTTACATGGTTAGGTTTTAATCTCAAAGTAAATTCTATTACTTACATTTTCGAATAAATTGTTATAGATTAGGTCTTGACGCCACAGATTAATACAAGATATCAATGATTAGGGCTTACTGTCTAAATTTAAGTGCGACATTAAACGCGTGTTTTTAGAGGCTAAGACTATATCTTGCAGTTACATGGTTAGGTTTTAATCTCAAAGTAAATTCTATTACTTACATTTTACAATAAATTGTTATAGATTTGGTCTTGACGCCGCAGATTACCACAAGAAATCAATGATTAGGGCTTACTGTCTAAATTTAAGTGCGACATTAAACGTGTGTTTTTAGAGGCTAAGACTATATCTTGCAGTTACATGGTTAGGTTTTAATCTCAAAGTAAATTCTATTACTTACATTTTCGAATAAATTGTTATAGATTAGGTCTTGACGCCACAGATTAATACAAGATATCAATGATTAGGGCTTACTGTCTAAATTTAAGTGCGACATTAAACGTGTGTTTTTAGAGGCTAAGACTATATCTTGCAGTTACATGGTTAGGTTTTAATCTCAAAGTAAATTCTATTACTTACATTTTCGAATAAATTGATATAGATTAGGTCTTGATGCCGCAGATTACCACAAGAAATCAATGATTAGGGCTTACTGTCCAAATTTAAGTGCGACAATATACGTGTGTTTTTAGAGGTTAAGCCTATATCTTGCAGTTACATGGCTAGGTTTTAATCTCAAAGTAAGTTTTTTAACTTACATGTGAGTGTTAATTGTAATAGATTAGATCTTGACGCCGCAGATTAATACAAAAATTCAATGATTAGGGCTTACTCCCAAAATTTAAGTGCGACATTAAACATGTGTTTTTAGAGGTAAAGACTATATCTTGCAGTTACATGGTTAGGTTTTAATCTCAAAGTAAATTCTATTACTTACATTTTACAATAAATTGTTATAGATTAGGTCTTGACGCCGCAGATTACCACAAGAAATCAATGATTAGGGCTTACTGTCTAAATTTAAGTGCGACAATAAACGTGTGTTTTTAGAGGTTAAGCCAATATCTTGCAGTTACATGGTTAGGTTTTTATCTCAAAGTAAGTTCTATTACTTACATGTGAGTATTAATTATTATAGAGTAGGTCTTGACGCCGCAGATTAACACAAGATATCAATGATTAGGGCTTACTGTCTTAATTGAAGTGCGACATTAAACGTGTGTTTTTAGAGGATAAGACTATATTCTGCAGTTACATGGTTCGGTTTTTAATAATAATACCACATTTTACATCAAATATTGACACACCTAAAGTTAGAAAGTCAAAAAAATCAATCCTAAAATGCATGATTACTAGCGTTTTATTTGAACAAAAATTTGTAAATTTTATATCAAAAAATGTATTTTAATACCACATTTTACATCAAATATTGACATACCTAAAATTAGGAAATTCAAAAAGATCAATCCTAAAATGAATGATTTCTAGGGTTTTATTTTAACCAAAATTTGTAAATTTTATGTCAAAAAATGTATTTTAATACCACATTTTACATCAAATATTGACACACCTAAAGTTAGAAATTAAAAAAAATCAATCCTAAAATGCATGATTTCTAGGGTTTTATTTTAACCAAAATTTGTAAATTTTATGTCAAAAAATGTATTTTAATACCACATTTCACATCAAATATTGACACACCTAAAGTTAGAAATTATAAAAAATCAATCCTAAAATGCATGATTTCTAGGGTTTTATTTTAACAAAAATTTGTAAATTTTATATCAAAAAATGTATTTTAATACCACATTTTACATCAAATATTGACACACCTAAAGTTAGAAATTATAAAAAATCAATCCTAAAATGCATGATTTCTAGGGTTTTATTTTAACAAAAAATTTGTAAATTTTATATCAAAAAATGAGTTTTAATACCACATTTTACATCAAATTATGACACACCTAAAACTAGGAAATTCAATAAAATAATTCATAAAATATAAGATTTCTAAGGTTTTATTCTAACAAAATCTTTAAAATATTACATTAAAAAATGTATTTTAATACCACATTTTACATCAAATATTGACACACCTAAAACTAGGAAATTCAATAAAATAATTCATAAAATATAAGATTTCTAAGGTTTTATTCTAACAAAATCTTTAAAATATTACATTAAAAAATGTATTTTTAATACCACATTTTACATCAAATATTGACACACCTAAAACTAGGAAATTCAATAAAATAATTCATAAAATATAAGATTTCTAAGGTTTTATTCTAACAAAAACTATAAAATATTACGTTAAAAAAGTATTTTAATACCACATTTTACATCAAATATTGACACACCTAAAGTTAGAAAGTCAAAAAAATCAATCCTAAAATGCATGATTTCTAAGGTTTTATTTGAACAAAAATTTGTAAATATTATATCCAATTTTGTTTTTTAATACCGCATTTTACATCAAATTATGACACACCTAAAACTAGGAAATTCAATAAAATAATTCATAAAATATAAGATTTCTAAGGTTTTATTCTAACAAAAACTATAAAATATTACGTTAAAAAAGTATTTTAATACCACATTTTACATCAAATATTGACACACCTAAAGTTAGAAAGTCAAAAAAAATAATCCTAAATTGCATGATTTCTAGGGTTTTATTTTAACCAAAATTTGTAAATTTTATGTCAAAAAATGTATTTTAATACCACATTTTACATCAAATATTGACACACCTAAAGTTAGAAATTAAAAAAAATCAATCCTAAAATGCATGATTTCTAGGGTTTTATTTTAACCAAAATTTGTAAATTTTATGTCAAAAAATGTATTTTAATACCACATTTTACATCAAATATTGACACACCTAAAAGTAGGACATTCAATAAAATAATTCATAAAATATAAGATTTCTAAGGTTTTATTCTACGAGTAACAAAAATTATAAAATATTATGTTAAAAAATGTATTTTAATACCACATTTTACATCAAATTTTGACACACCTAAAGTTAGAAAGTCAAAAAAATCAATCCTAAAATGCATGATTTCTAGGGTTTTATTTGAACATAAATTTGTAAATTTTATATCCAAAAATCTTTTTTAATACCACATTTTACATCAAATTATGACACACCTAAAACTAGTAAATTCGATAAAATAATTTATAAAATATAAGATTTCTAAGGTTTTATTAGGTCTTGACGCCGCAGATTATCACAAGAAATCAATGATTAGGGCTTACTGTCTAAATTTAAGTGCAACATTAAACGTGTGTTGTAAGAGGTTAAGACTATATCTTGCAGTAACATGGTTGGGTTTTAATCTCAAAGTAAATTCTATTACTTACATTTTCGAATAAATTGTTATAGATTAGGTCTTGACGCCGCAGATTACCACAAGAAATCAATGATTAGGGCTTACTGTCTAAATTTAAGTGCGACATTAAACGTGTGTTTGTAGACCCTAAGACTATATCTTGCAGTTACATGGTTAGGTTTTAATCTCAAAGTAAATTCTATTACTTACATTTTACAATAAATTGTTATAGATTAGGTCTTGACGCCGCAGATTAACACAAGATATCAATGATTAGGGCTTACTGTCTAAATTTAAGTGCGACATTAAACGTGTGTTTTTAGAGGCTAAGACTATATCTTGCAGTTACATGGTTAGGTTTTAATCTCAAAGTAAATTCTATTACTTACATTTTACAATAAATTGTTATAGATTAGGTCCTGACGCCGCAGATTAACACAAGATATCAATGATTAGGGCTTACTGTCTAAATTTAAGTGCGACATTAAACGTGTGTTTTTAGAGGCTAAGACTATATCTTGCAGTTACATGGTTAGGTTTTAATCTCAAAGTAAATTCTATTACTTACATTTTCGAATAAATTGTTATAGATTAGGTCTTGATGCCGCAGATTACCACAAGAAATCAATGATTAGGGCTTACTGTCTAAATTTAAGTGCGACATTGTACGTGTATTTTTAGAGGTAAAGACTATATCTTGCAGTTACATGGTTAGGTTTTAATCTCAAAGTAAATTCTATTACTTACATTTTCGAATAAATTGATATAGATTAGGTCTTGATGCCGCAGATTACCACAAGAAATCAATGATTAGGGCTTACTGTCCAAATTTAAGTGCGACAATATACGTGTGTTTTTAGAGGTTAAGCCTATATCTTGCAGTTACATGGCTAGGTTTTAATCTCAAAGTAAGTTTTTTAACTTACATGTGAGTGTTAATTGTAATAGATTAGATCTTGACGCCGCAGATTAATACAAAAATTCAATGATTAGGACTTACTCCCAAAATTTAAGTGCGACATTAAACATGTGTTTTTAGAGGTAAAGACTATATCTTGCAGTTACATGGTTAGGTTTTAATCTCAAAGTAAATTCTATTACTTACATTTTACAATAAATTGTTATAGATTAGGTCTTGACGCCGCAGATTACCACAAGAAATCAATGATTAGGGCTTACTGTCTAAATTTAAGTGCGACAATAAACGTGTGTTTTTAGAGGTTAAGCCTATATCTTGCAGTTACATGGTTAGGTTTTTATCTCAAAGTAAGTTCTATTACTTACATGTGGGTATTAATTATTATAGAGTAGGTCTTGACGCCGCAGATTAACACAAGATATCAATGATTAGGGCTTACTGTCTTAATTGAAGTGCGACATTAAACGTGTGTTTTTAGAGGATAAGACTATATCTTGCAGTTACATGGTTCGGTTTTTAATAATAATACCACATTTTACATCAAATATTGACACACCTAAAGTTAGAAAGTCAAAAAAATCAATCCTAAAATGCATGATTACTAGCGTTTTATTTGAACAAAAATTTGTAAATTTTATATCAAAAAATGTATTTTAATACCACATTTTACATCAAATATTGACATACCTAAAATTAGGAAATTCAAAAAGATCAATCCTAAAATGAATGATTTCTAGGGTTTTATTTTAACCAAAATTTGTAAATTTTATGTCAAAAAATGTATTTTAATACCACATTTTACATCAAATATTGACACACCTAAAGTTAGAAATTAAAAAAAATCAATCCTAAAATGCATGATTTCTAGGGTTTTATTTTAACCAAAATTTGTAAATTTTATGTCAAAAAATGTATTTTAATATCACATTTTACATCAAATATTGACACACCTAAAGTTAGAAAATATAAAAAATCAATCCTAAAATGCATGATTTCTAGGGTTTTATTTTAACAAAAATTTGTAAATTTTATATCAAAAAATGTATTTTAATACCACATTTTACATCAAATATTGACACACCTAAAGTTAGAAATTATAAAAAATCAATCCTAAAATGCATGATTTCTAGGGTTTTATTTTAACAAAAAATTTGTAAATTTTATATCAAAAAATGAGTTTTAATACCACATTTTACATCAAATTATGACACACCTAAAACTAGGAAATTCAATAAAATAATTCATAAAATATAAGATTTCTAAGGTTTTATTCTAACAAAATCTTTAAAATATTACATTAAAAAATGTATTTTAATACCACATTTTACATCAAATATTGACACACCTAAAACTAGGAAATTCAATAAAATAATTCATAAAATATAAGATTTCTAAGGTTTTATTCTAACAAAATCTTTAAAATATTACATTAAAAAATGTATTTTAATACCACATTTTACATCAAATATTGACACACCTAAAACTAGGAAATTCAATAAAATAATTCATAAAATATAAGATTTCTAAGGTTTTATTCTAACAAAAACTATAAAATATTACGTTAAAAAAGTATTTTAATACCACATTTTACATCAAATATTGACACACCTAAAGTTAGAAAGTCAAAAAAATCAATCCTAAAATGCATGATTTCTAAGGTTTTATTTGAACAAAAATTTGTAAATATTATATCCAATAATGTTTTTTAATACCGCATTTTACATCAAATTATGACACACCTAAAACTAGGAAATTCAATAAAATAATTCATAAAATATAAGATTTCTAAGGTTTTATTCTAACAAAAACTATAAAATATTACGTTAAAAAAGTATTTTAATACCACATTTTACATCAAATATTGACACACCTAAAGTTAGAAAGTCAAAAAAAATAATCCTAAAATGCATGATTTCTAGGGTTTTATTTTAACCAAAATTTGTAAATTTTATGTCAAAAAATGTATTTTAATACCACATTTTACATCAAATATTGACACACCTAAAGTTA
Source organism: Melinaea marsaeus rileyi (assembly GCA_918358865.1). Classification (NCBI taxonomy): domain Eukaryota; kingdom Metazoa; phylum Arthropoda; class Insecta; order Lepidoptera; family Nymphalidae; genus Melinaea; species Melinaea marsaeus. The sequence continues at coordinate 43,379 of CAKKCF010000006.1, forward strand.
GAAATTAAAAAAAATCAATCCTAAAATGCATGATTTCTAGGGTTTTATTTTAACCAAAATTTGTAAATTTTATGTCAAAAAATGTATTTTAATACCACATTTTACATCAAATATTGACACACCTAAAAGTAGGACATTCAATAAAATAATTCATAAAATATAAGATTTCTAAGGTTTTATTCTACGAGTAACAAAAATTATAAAATATTATGTTAAAAAATGTATTTTAATACCACATTTTACATCAAATTTTGACACACCTAAAGTTAGAAAGTCAAAAAAATCAATCCTAAAATGCATGATTTCTAGGGTTTTATTTGAACATAAATTTGTAAATTTTATATCCAAAAATGTTTTTTAATACCACATTTTACATCAAATTATGACACACCTAAAACTAGGAAATTCGATAAAATAATTTATAAAATATAAGATTTCTAAGGTTTTATTAGGTCTTGACGCCGCAGATTATCACAAGAAATCAATGATTAGGGCTTACTGTCTAAATTTAAGTGCAACATTAAACGTGTGTTGTAAGAGGTTAAGACTATATCTTGCAGTAACATGGTTGGGTTTTAATCTCAAAGTAAATTCTATTACTTACATTTTCGAATAAATTGTTATAGATTAGGTCTTGACGCCGCAGATTACCACAAGAAATCAATGATTAGGGCTTACTGTCTAAATTTAAGTGCGACATTAAACGTGTGTTTGTAGACCCTAAGACTATATCTTGCAGTTACATGGTTAGGTTTTAATCTCAAAGTAAATTCTATTACTTACATTTTACAATAAATTGTTATAGATTAGGTCTTGACGCCGCAGATTAACACAAGATATCAATGATTAGGGCTTACTGTCTAAATTTAAGTGCGACATTAAACGTGTGTTTTTAGAGGCTAAGACTATATCTTGCAGTTACATGGTTAGGTTTTAATCTCAAAGTAAATTCTATTACTTACATTTTACAATAAATTGTTATAGATTAGGTCTTGACGCCGCAGATTAACACAAGATATCAATGATTAGGGCTTACTGTCTAAATTTAAGTGCGACATTAAACGTGTGTTTTTAGAGGCTAAGACTATATCTTGCAGTTACATGGTTAGGTTTTAATCTCAAAGTAAATTCTATTACTTACATTTTCGAATAAATTGTTATAGATTAGGTCTTGATGCCGCAGATTACCACAAGAAATCAATGATTAGGGCTTACTGTCTAAATTTAAGTGCGACATTGTACGTGTATTTTTAGAGGTAAAGACTATATCTTGCAGTTACATGGTTAGGTTTTAATCTCAAAGTAAATTCTATTACTTACATTTTACAATAAATTGTTATAGATTAGGTCTTGACGCCGCAGATTACCACAAGAAATCAATGATTAGGGCTTACTGTCCAAATTTAAGTGCGACAATATACGTGTGTTTTTAGAGGTTAAGCCTATATCTTGCAGTTACATGGCTAGGTTTTAATCTCAATGTAAGTTTTTTAACTTACATGTGAGTGTTAATTGTAATAGATTAGATCTTGACGCCGCAGATTAATACAAAAATTCAATGATTAGGGCTTACTGCCAAAATTTAAGTGCGACATTAAACGTGTGTTTTTAGAGGCTAAGACTATATCTTGCAGTTACATGGTTAGGTTTTAATCTCAAAGTAAATTCTATTACTTACATTTTCGAATAAATTGATATAGATTAGGTCTTGATGCCGCAGATTACCACAAGAAATCAATGATTAGGGCTTACTGTCCAAATTTAAGTGCGACAATATACGTGTGTTTTTAGAGGTTAAGCCTATATCTTGCAGTTACATGGCTAGGTTTTAATCTCAAAGTAAGTTTTTTAACTTACATGTGAGTGTTAATTGTAATAGATTAGATCTTGACGCCGCAGATTAATACAAAAATTCAATGATTAGGGCTTACTCCCAAAATTTAAGTGCGACATTAAACATGTGTTTTTAGAGGTAAAGACTATATCTTGCAGTTACATGGTTAGGTTTTAATCTCAAAGTAAATTCTATTACTTACATTTTACAATAAATTGTTATAGATTAGGTCTTGACGCCGCAGATTACCACAAGAAATCAATGATTAGGGCTTACTGTCTAAATTTAAGTGCGACAATAAACGTGTGTTTTTAGAGGTTAAGCCTATATCTTGCAGTTACATGGTTAGGTTTTTATCTCAAAGTAAGTTCTATTACTTACATGTGAGTATTAATTATTATAGAGTAGGTCTTGACGCCGCAGATTAACACAAGATATCAATGATTAGGGCTTACTGTCTTAATTGAAGTGCGACATTAAACGTGTGTTTTTAGAGGATAAGACTATATCTTGCAGTTACATGGTTCGGTTTTTAATAATAATACCACATTTTACATCAAATATTGACACACCTAAAGTTAGAAAGTCAAAAAAATCAATCCTAAAATGCATGATTACTAGCGTTTTATTTGAACAAAAATTTGTAAATTTTATATCAAAAAATGTATTTTAATACCACATTTTACATCAAATATTGACATACCTAAAATTAGGAAATTCAAAAAGATCAATCCTAAAATGCATGATTTCTAGGGTTTTATTTTAACCAAAATTTGTAAATTTTATGTCAAAAAATGTATTTTAATACCACATTTTACATCAAATATTGACACACCTAAAGTTAGAAATTAAAAAAAATCAATCCTAAAATGCATGATTTCTAGGGTTTTATTTTAACCAAAATTTGTAAATTTTATGTCAAAAAATGTATTTTAATATCACATTTTACATCAAATATTGACACACCTAAAGTTAGAAAATATAAAAAATCAATCCTAAAATGCATGATTTCTAGGGTTTTATTTTAACAAAAATTTGTAAATTTTATATCAAAAAATGTATTTTAATACCACATTTTACATCAAATATTGACACACCTAAAGTTAGAAATTATAAAAAATCAATCCTAAAATGCATGATTTCTAGGGTTTTATTTTAACAAAAAATTTGTAAATTTTATATCAAAAAATGAGTTTTAATACCACATTTTACATCAAATTATGACACACCTAAAACTAGGAAATTCAATAAAATAATTCATAAAATATAAGATTTCTAAGGTTTTATTCTAACAAAATCTTTAAAATATTACATTAAAAAATGTATTTTAATACCACATTTTACATCAAATATTGACACACCTAAAACTAGGAAATTCAATAAAATAATTCATAAAATATAAGATTTCTAAGGTTTTATTCTAACAAAAACTATAAAATATTACATTAAAAAATGTATTTTAATACCACATTTTACATCAAATATTGACACACCTAAAACTAGGAAATTCAATAAAATAATTCATAAAATATAAGATTTCTAAGGTTTTATTCTAACAAAAACTATAAAATATTACGTTAAAAAAGTATTTTAATACCACATTTTACATCAAATATTGACACACCTAAAGTTAGAAAGTCAAAAAAATCAATCCTAAAATGCATGATTTCTAAGGTTTTATTTGAACAAAAATTTGTAAATATTATATCCAATAATGTTTTTTAATACCGCATTTTACATCAAATTATGACACACCTAAAACTAGGAAATTCAATAAAATAATTCATAAAATATAAGATTTCTAAGGTTTTATTCTAACAAAAACTATAAAATATTACGTTAAAAAAGTATTTTAATACCACATTTTACATCAAATATTGACACACCTAAAGTTAGAAAGTCAAAAAAAATAATCCTAAAATGCATGATTTCTAGGGTTTTATTTTAACCAAAATTTGTAAATTTTATGTCAAAAAATGTATTTTAATACCACATTTTACATCAAATATTGACACACCTAAAGTTAGAAATTAAAAAAAATCAATCCTAAAATGCATGATTTCTAGGGTTTTATTTTAACCAAAATTTGTAAATTTTATGTCAAAAAATGTATTTTAATACCACATTTTACATCAAATATTGACACACCTAAAAGTAGGACATTCAATAAAATAATTCATAAAATATAAGATTTCTAAGGTTTTATTCTACGAGTAACAAAAATTATAAAATATTATGTTAAAAAATGTATTTTAATACCACATTTTACATCAAATTTTGACACACCTAAAGTTAGAAAGTCAAAAAAATCAATCCTAAAATGCATGATTTCTAGGGTTTTATTTGAACATAAATTTGTAAATTTTATATCCAAAAATGTTTTTTAATACCACATTTTACATCAAATTATGACACACCTAAAACTAGGAAATTCGATAAAATAATTTATAAAATATAAGATTTCTAAGGTTTTATTAGGTCTTGACGCCGCAGATTATCACAAGAAATCAATGATTAGGGCTTACTGTCTAAATTTAAGTGCAACATTAAACGTGTGTTGTAAGAGGTTAAGACTATATCTTGCAGTAACATGGTTGGGTTTTAATCTCAAAGTAAATTCTATTACTTACATTTTCGAATAAATTGTTATAGATTAGGTCTTGACGCCGCAGATTACCACAAGAAATCAATGATTAGGGCTTACTGTCTAAATTTAAGTGCGACATTAAACGTGTGTTTGTAGACCCTAAGACTATATCTTGCAGTTACATGGTTAGGTTTTAATCTCAAAGTAAATTCTATTACTTACATTTTACAATAAATTGTTATAGATTAGGTCTTGACGCCGCAGATTAACACAAGATATCAATGATTAGGGCTTACTGTCTAAATTTAAGTGCGACATTAAACGTGTGTTTTTAGAGGCTAAGACTATATCTTGCAGTTACATGGTTAGGTTTTAATCTCAAAGTAAATTCTATTACTTACATTTTACAATAAATTGTTATAGATTAGGTCTTGACGCCGCAGATTAACACAAGATATCAATGATTAGGGCTTACTGTCTAAATTTAAGTGCGACATTAAACGTGTGTTTTTAGAGGCTAAGACTATATCTTGCAGTTACATGGTTAGGTTTTAATCTCAAAGTAAATTCTATTACTTACATTTTCGAATAAATTGTTATAGATTAGGTCTTGATGCCGCAGATTACCACAAGAAATCAATGATTAGGGCTTACTGTCTAAATTTAAGTGCGACATTGTACGTGTGTTTTTAGAGGTAAAGACTATATCTTGCAGTTACATGGTTAGGTTTTAATCTCAAAGTAAATTCTATTACTTACATTTTACAATAAATTGTTATAGATTAGGTCTTGACGCCGCAGATTACCACATGAAATCAATGATTAGGGCTTACTGTCCAAATTTAAGTGCGACAATATACGTGTGTTTTTAGAGGTTAAGCCTATATCTTGCAGTTACATGGCTAGGTTTTAATCTCAATGTAAGTTTTTTAACTTACATGTGAGTGTTAATTGTAATAGATTAGATCTTGACGCCGCAGATTAATACAAAAATTCAATGATTAGGGCTTACTCCCAAAATTTAAGTGCGACATTAAACGTGTGTTTTTAGAGGCTAAGACTATATCTTGCAGTTACATGGTTAGGTTTTAATCTCAAAGTAAATTCTATTACTTACATTTTCGAATAAATTGATATAGATTAGGTCTTGATGCCGCAGATTACCACAAGAAATCAATGATTAGGGCTTACTGTCCAAATTTAAGTGCGACAATATACGTGTGTTTTTAGAGGTTAAGCCTATATCTTGCAGTTACATGGCTAGGTTTTAATCTCAAAGTAAGTTTTTTAACTTACATGTGAGTGTTAATTGTAATAGATTAGATCTTGACGCCGCAGATTAATACAAAAATTCAATGATTAGGGCTTACTCCCAAAATTTAAGTGCGACATTAAACATGTGTTTTTAGAGGTAAAGACTATATCTTGCAGTTACATGGTTAGGTTTTAATCTCAAAGTAAATTCTATTACTTACATTTTACAATAAATTGTTATAGATTAGGTCTTGACGCCGCAGATTACCACAAGAAATCAATGATTAGGGCTTACTGTCTAAATTTAAGTGCGACAATAAACGTGTGTTTTTAGAGGTTAAGCCTATATCTTGCAGTTACATGGTTAGGTTTTTATCTCAAAGTAAGTTCTATTACTTACATGTGAGTATTAATTATTATAGAGTAGGTCTTGACGCCGCAGATTAACACAAGATATCAATGATTAGGGCTTACTGTCTTAATTGAAGTGCGACATTAAACGTGTGTTTTTAGAGGATAAGACTATATCTTGCAGTTACATGGTTCGGTTTTTAATAATAATACCACATTTTACATCAAATATTGACACACCTAAAGTTAGAAAGTCAAAAAAATCAATCCTAAAATGCATGATTACTAGCGTTTTATTTGAACAAAAATTTGTAAATTTTATATCAAAAAATGTATTTTAATACCACATTTTACATCAAATATTGACATACCTAAAAGTAGGAAATTCAAAAAGATCAATCCTAAAATGCATGATTTCTAGGGTTTTATTTTAACCAAAATTTGTAAATTTTATGTCAAAAAATGTATTTTAATACCACATTTTACATCAAATATTGACACACCTAAAAGTAGGACATTCAATAAAATAATTCATAAAATATAAGATTTCTAAGGTTTTATTCTACGAGTAACAAAAATTATAAAATATTATGTTAAAAAATGTATTTTAATACCACATTTTACATCAAATTTTGACACACCTAAAGTTAGAAAGTCAAAAAAATCAATCCTAAAATGCATGATTTCTAGGGTTTTATTTGAACATAAATTTGTAAATTTTATATCCAAAAATGTTTTTTAATACCACATTTTACATCAAATTATGACACACCTAAAACTAGGAAATTCGATAAAATAATTTATAAAATATAAGATTTCTAAGGTTTTATTAGGTCTTGACGCCGCAGATTATCACAAGAAATCAATGATTAGGGCTTACTGTCTAAAATTAAGTGCAACATTAAGCGTGTGTTGTAAGAGGTTAAGACTATATCTTGCAGTAACATGGTTGGGTTTTAATCTCAAAGTAAATTCTATTACTTACATTTTACAATAAATTGTTATAGATTAGGTCTTGACGCCGCAGATTACCACAAGAAATCAATGATTAGGGCTTACTGTCTAAATTTAAGTGCGACATTAAACGTGTGTTTGTAGACCCTAACACTATATCTTGCAGTTACATGGTTAGGTTTTAATCTCAAAGTAAATTCTATTACTTACATTTTACAATAAATTGTTATAGATTAGGTCCTGACGCCGCAGATTAACACAAGATATCAATGATTAGGGCTTACTGTCTAAATTTAAGTGCGACATTAAACGTGTGTTTTTAGAGGCTAAGACTATATCTTGCAGTTACATGGTTAGGTTTTAATCTCAAAGTAAATTCTATTACTTACATTTTACAATAAATTGTTATAGATTAGGTCCTGACGCCGCAGATTAACACAAGATATCAATGATTAGGGCTTACTGTCTAAATTTAAGTGCGACATTAAACGTGTGTTTTTAGAGGCTAAGACTATATCTTGCAGTTACATGGTTAGGTTTAATCTCAAAGTAAATTCTATTACTTACATTTTCGAATAAATTGTTATAGATTAGGTCTTGATGCCGCAGATTACCACAAGAAATCAATGATTAGGGCTTACTGTCTAAATTTAAGTGCGACATTGTACGTGTATTTTTAGAGGTAAAGACTATATCTTGCAGTTACATGGTTAGGTTTTAATCTCAAAGTAAATTCTATTACTTACATTTTACAATAAATTGTTATAGATTAGGTCTTGACGCCGCAGATTACCACATGAAATCAATGATTAGGGCTTACTGTCCAAATTTAAGTGCGACAATATACGTGTGTTTTTAGAGGTTAAGCCTATATCTTGCAGTTACATGGCTAGGTTTTAATCTCAAAGTAAGTTTTTTAACTTACATGTGAGTGTTAATTGTAATAGATTAGGTCTTGACGCCGCAGATTAATACAAAAATTCAATGATTAGGGCTTACTCCCAAAATTTAAGTGCGACATTAAACGTGTGTTTTTAGAGGTAAAGACTATATCTTGCAGTTACATGGTTAGGTTTTAATCTTAAAGTAAATTCTATTACTTACATTTTACAATAAATTGTTATAGATTAGGTCTTGACGCCGCAGATTACCACAAGAAATCAATGATTAGGGCTTACTGTCTAAATTTAAGTGCGACAATAAACGTGTGTTTTTAGAGGTTAAGCCTATATCTTGCAGTTACATGGTTAGGTTTTTATCTCAAAGTAAGTTCTATTACTTACATGTGAGTATTAATTATTATAGAGTAGACCCTAAGACTATATCTTGCAGTTACATGGTTAGGTTTTAATCTCAAAGTAAATTCTATTACTTACATTTTACAATAAATTGTTATAGATTAGGTCTTGACGCCGCAGATTAACACAAGATATCAATGATTAGGGCTTACTGTCTAAATTTAAGTGCGACATTAAACGTGTGTTTTTAGAGGCTAAGACTATATCTTGCAGTTACATGGTTAGGTTTTAATCTCAAAGTAAATTCTATTACTTACATTTTACAATAAATTGTTATAGATTTGGTCTTGACGCCGCAGATTACCACAAGAAATCAATGATTAGGGCTTACTGTCTAAATTTAAGTGCGACATTAAACGTGTGTTTTTAGAGGCTAAGACTATATCTTGCAGTTACATGGTTAGGTTTTAATCTCAAAGTAAATTCTATTACTTACATTTTACAATAAATTGTTATAGATTAGGTCTTGACGCCGCAGATTACCACATGAAATCAATGATTAGGGCTTACTGTCCAAATTTAAGTGCGACAATATACGTGTGTTTTTAGAGGTTAAGCCTATATCTTGCAGTTACATGGCTAGGTTTTAATCTCAAAGTAAGTTTTTTAACTTACATGTGAGTGTTAATTGTAATAGATTAGATCTTGACGCCGCAGATTAATACAAAAATTCAATGATTAGGGCTTACTGCCAAAATTTAAGTGCGACAATAAACGTGTGTTTTTAGAGTTTAAGCCTATATCTTGCAGTTACATGGTTAGGTTTTTATCTCAAAGTAAGTTCTATTACTTACATGTGAGTATTAATTATTATAGAGTAGGTCTTGACGCCGCAGATTAACACAAGATATCAATGATTAGGGCTTACTGTCTTAATTGAAGTGCGACATTAAACGTGTGTTTTTAGAGGATAAGACTATATCTTGCAGTTACATGGTTCGGTTTTTAATAATAATACCACATTTTACATCAAATATTGACACACCTAAAGTTAGAAAGTCAAAAAAATCAATCCTAAAATGCATGATTACTAGCGTTTTATTTGAACAAAAATTTGTAAATTTTATATCAAAAAATGTATTTTAATACCACATTTTACATCAAATATTGACATACCTAAAAGTAGGAAATTCAAAAAGATCAATCCTAAAATGCATGATTTCTAGGGTTTTATTTTAACCAAAATTTGTAAATTTTATGTCAAAAAATGTATTTTAATACCACATTTTACATCAAATATTGACACACCTAAAGTTAGAAATTAAAAAAAATCAATCCTAAAATGCATGATTACTAGCGTTTTATTTGAACAAAAATTTGTAAATTTTATATCAAAAAATGTATTTTAATACCACATTTTACATCAAATATTGACATACCTAAAAGTAGGAAATTCAAAAAGATCAATCCTAAAATGCATGATTTCTAGGGTTTTATTTTAACCAAAATTTGTAAATTTTATGTCAAAAAATGTATTTTAATACCACATTTTACATCAAATATTGACACACCTAAAGTTAGAAATTATAAAAAATCAATCCTAAAATGCATGATTTCTAGGGTTTTATTTTAACAAAAAATTTGTAAATTTTATATCCAAAAATGTTTTTTAATACCACATTTTACATCAAATATTGACACACCTAAAGTTAGAAAGTCAAAAAAATCAATCCTAAAATGCATGATTTCTAGGGTTTTATTTGAACAAAAATTTGTAAATTTTATATCAAAAAATGTATTTTAATACCACATTTTACATCAAATATTGACATACCTAAAAGTAGGAAATTCAAAAAGATCAATCCTAAAATGCATGATTTCTAGGGTTTTATTTTAACCAAAATTTGTAAATTTTATGTCAAAAAATGTATTTTAATACCACATTTTACATCAAATATTGACACACCTAAAGTTAGAAATTAAAAAAAATCAATCCTAAAATGCATGATTTCTAGGGTTTTATTTTGTAAATTTGTAAATTTGTAAATTTGTAAATTTTATGTCAAAAAATGTATTTTAATACCACATTTTACATCAAATATTGACACACCTAAAGTTAGAAATTATAAAAAATCAATCCTAAAATGCATGATTTCTAGGGTTTTATTTTAACAAAAAATTTGTAAATTTTATATCAAAAAATGAGTTTTAATACCACATTTTACATCAAATTATGACACACCTAAAACTAGGAAATTCAATAAAATAATTCATAAAATATAAGATTTCTAAGGTTTTATTCTACGAGTAACAAAAATTATAAAATATTATGTTAAAAATGTATTTTAATACCACATTTTACATCAAATTTTGACACACCTAAAGTTAGAAAGTCAAAAAAATCAATCCTAAAATGCATGATTTCTAGGGTTTTATTTGAACATAAATTTGTAAATTTTATATCCAAAAATGTATTTTAATACCACATTTTACATCAAATATTGACATACCTAAAATTAGGAAATTCAAAAAGATCAATCCTAAAATGCATGATTTCTAGGGTTTTATTTTAACCAAAATTTGTAAATTTTATGTCAAAAAATGTATTTTAATACCACATTTTACATCAAATATTGACACACCTAAAGTTAGAAATTATAAAAAATCAATCCTAAAATGCATGATTTCTAGGGTTTTATTTTAACAAAAATTTGTAAATTTTATATCAAAAAATGTATTTTAATACCACATTTTACATCAAATATTGACACACCTAAAGTTAGAAATTATAAAAAATCAATCCTAAAATGCATGATTTCTAGGGTTTTATTTTAACAAAAAATTTGTAAATTTTATATCAAAAAATGAGTTTTAATACCACATTTTACATCAAATTATGACACACCTAAAACTAGGAAATTCAATAAAATAATTCATAAAATATAAGATTTCTAAGGTTTTATTCTAACAAAATCTTTAAAATATTACATTAAAAAATGTATTTTAATACCACATTTTACATCAAATTATGACACACCTAAAACTAGGAAATTCAATAAAATAATTCATAAAATATAAGATTTCTAAGGTTTTATTCTAACAAAAACTATAAAATATTACGTTAAAAAAGTATTTTAATACCACATTTTACATCAAATATTGACACACCTAAAGTTAGAAAGTCAAAAAAAATAATCCTAAAATGCATGATTTCTAGGGTTTTATTTTAACCAAAATTTGTAAATTTTATGTCAAAAAATGTATTTTAATACCACATTTTACATCAAATATTGACACACCTAAAGTTAGAAATTAAAAAAAATCAATCCTAAAATGCATGATTTCTAGGGTTTTATTTTAACCAAAATTTGTAAATTTTATGTCAAAAAATGTATTTTAATACCACATTTTACATCAAATATTGACACACCTAAAAGTAGGACATTCAATAAAATAATTCATAAAATATAAGATTTCTAAGGTTTTATTCTACGAGTAACAAAAATTATAAAATATTATGTTAAAAAATGTATTTTAATACCACATTTTACATCAAATTTTGACACACCTAAAGTTAGAAAGTCAAAAAAATCAATCCTAAAATGCATGATTTCTAGGGTTTTATTTGAACATAAATTTGTAAATTTTATATCCAAAAATGTTTTTTAATACCACATTTTACATCAAATTATGACACACCTAAAACTAGGAAATTCGATAAAATAATTTATAAAATATAAGATTTCTAAGGTTTTATTAGGTCTTGACGCCGCAGATTATCACAAGAAATCAATGATTAGGGCTTACTGTCTAAAATTAAGTGCAACATTAAGCGTGTGTTGTAAGAGGTTAAGACTATATCTTGCAGTAACATGGTTGGGTTTTAATCTCAAAGTAAATTCTATTACTTACATTTTACAATAAATTGTTATAGATTAGGTCTTGACGCCGCAGATTACCACAAGAAATCAATGATTAGGGCTTACTGTCTAAATTTAAGTGCGACAATAAACGTGTGTTTTTAGAGGTTAAGCCTATATCTTGCAGTTACATGGTTAGGTTTTAATCTCAAAGTAAATTCTATTACTTACATTTTCGAATAAATTGATATAGATTAGGTCTTGATGCCGCAGATTACCACAAGAAATCAATGATTAGGGCTTACTGTCTAAATTTAAGTGCGACAATATACGTGTGTTTTTAGAGGTTAAGCCTATATCTTGCAGTTACATGGCTAGGTTTTAATCTCAAAGTAAGTTTTTTAACTTACATGTGAGTGTTAATTGTAATAGATTAGATCTTGACGCCGCAGATTAATACAAAAATTCAATGATTAGGGCTTAGTCCCAAAATTTAAGTGCGACATTAAACATGTGTTTTTAGAGGTAAAGACTATATCTTGCAGTTACATGGTTAGGTTTTAATCTCAAAGTAAATTCTATTACTTACATTTTACAATAAATTATAATAGATTAGGTCTTGACGCCGCAGATTACCACAAGATATCAATGATTAGGGCTTACTGTCTAAATTTAAGTGCGACAATAAACGTGTGTTTTTAGAGGTTAAGCCTATATCTTGCAGTTACATGGTTAGGTTTTTATCTCAAAGTAAGTTCTATTACTTACATGTGAGTATTAATTATTATAGAGTAGGTCTTGACGCCGCAGATTAACACAAGATATCAATGATTAGGGCTTACTGTCTTAATTGAAGTGCGACATTAAACGTGTGTTTTTAGAGGATAAGACTATATCTTGCAGTTACATGGTTCGGTTTTTAATAATAATACCACATTTTACATCAAATATTGACACACCTAAAGTTAGAAAGTCAAAAAAATCAATCCTAAAATGCATGATTTCTAGGGTTTTATTTTAACCAAAATTTGTAAATTTTATGTCAAAAAATGTATTTTAATACCACATTTTACATCAAATATTGACACACCTAAAGTTAGAAATTATAAAAAATCAATCCTAAAATGCATGATTTCTAGGGTTTTATTTTAACCAAAATTTGTAAATTTTATGTCAAAAAATGTATTTTAATACCACATTTTACATCAAATATTGACACACCTAAAAGTAGGACATTCAATAAAATAATTCATAAAATATAAGATTTCTAAGGTTTTATTCTACGAGTAACAAAAATTATAAAATATTATGTTAAAAAATGTATTTTAATACCACATTTTACATCAAATTTTGACACACCTAAAGTTAGAAAGTCAAAAAAATCAATCCTAAAATGCATGATTTCTAGGGTTTTATTTGAACATAAATTTGTAAATTTTATATCCAAAAATGTTTTTTAATACCACATTTTACATCAAATTATGACACACCTAAAACTAGGAAATTCGATAAAATAATTTATAAAATATAAGATTTCTAAGGTTTTATTAGGTCTTGACGCCGCAGATTATCACAAGAAATCAATGATTAGGGCTTACTGTCTAAATTTAAGTGCAACATTAAACGTGTGTTGTAAGAGGTTAAGACTATATCTTGCAGTAACATGGTTGGGTTTTAATCTCAAAGTAAATTCTATTACTTACATTTTCGAATAAATTGTTATAGATTAGGTCTTGACGCCGCAGATTACCACAAGAAATCAATGATTAGGGCTTACTGTCTAAATTTAAGTGCGACATTAAACGTGTGTTTGTAGACCCTAAGACTATATCTTGCAGTTACATGGTTAGGTTTTAATCTCAAAGTAAATTCTATTACTTACATTTTACAATAAATTGTTATAGATTAGGTCCTGACGCCGCAGATTAACACAAGATATCAATGATTAGGGCTTACTGTCTAAATTTAAGTGCGACATTAAACGTGTGTTTTTAGAGGTAAAGACTATATCTTGCAGTTACATGGTTAGGTTTTAATCTCAAAGTAAATTCTATTACTTACATTTTACAATAAATTGTTATAGATTAGGTCTTGACGCCGCAGATTACCACAAGAAATCAATGATTAGGGCTTACTGTCTAAATTTAAGTGCGACAATAAACGTGTGTTTTTAGAGGTTAAGCCTATATCTTGCAGTTACATGGTTAGGTTTTTATCTCAAAGTAAGTTCTATTACTTACATGTGAGTATTAATTATTATAGAGTAGACCCTAAGACTATATCTTGCAGTAACATGGTTAGGTTTTAATCTCAAAGTAAATTCTATTACTTACATTTTACAATAAATTGTAATAGATTAGGTCTTGACGCCGCAGATTAACACAAGATATCAATGATTAGGGCTTACTGTCTAAATTTAAGTGCGACATTAAACGTGTGTTTTTAGAGGCTAAGACTATATCTTGCAGTTACATGGTTAGGTTTTAATCTCAAAGTAAATTCTATTACTTACATTTTACAATAAATTGTTATAGATTTGGTCTTGACGCCGCAGATTACCACAAGAAATCAATGATTAGGGCTTACTGTCTAAATTTAAGTGCGACATTAAACGTGTGTTTTTAGAGGCTAAGACTATATCTTGCAGTTACATGGTTAGGTTTTAATCTCAAAGTAAATTCTATTACTTACATTTTACAATAAATTGTTATAGATTAGGTCCTGACGCCGCAGATTAACACAAGATATCAATGATTAGGGCTTACTGTCTAAATTTAAGTGCGACATTAAACGTGTGTTTTTAGAGGCTAAGACTATATCTTGCAGTTACATGGTTAGGTTTAATCTCAAAGTAAATTCTATTACTTACATTTTCGAATAAATTGTTATAGATTAGGTCTTGATGCCGCAGATTACCACAAGAAATCAATGATTAGGGCTTACTGTCTAAATTTAAGTGCGACATTGTACGTGTATTTTTAGAGGTAAAGACTATATCTTGCAGTTACATGGTTAGGTTTTAATCTCAAAGTAAATTCTATTACTTACATTTTACAATAAATTGTTATAGATTAGGTCTTGACGCCGCAGATTACCACATGAAATCAATGATTAGGGCTTACTGTCCAAATTTAAGTGCGACAATATACGTGTGTTTTTAGAGGTTAAGCCTATATCTTGCAGTTACATGGCTAGGTTTTAATCTCAAAGTAAGTTTTTTAACTTACATGTGAGTGTTAATTGTAATAGATTAGATCTTGACGCCGCAGATTAATACAAAAATTCAATGATTAGGGCTTACTATCAAAATTTAAGTGCGACATTAAACGTGTGTTTTTAGAGGTAAAGACTATATCTTGCAGTTACATGGTTAGGTTTTAATCTTAAAGTAAATTCTATTACTTACATTTTACAATAAATTGTTATAGATTAGGTCTTGACGCCGCAGATTACCACAAGAAATCAATGATTAGGGCTTACTGTCTAAATTTAAGTGCGACAATAAACGTGTGTTTTTAGAGGTTAAGCCTATATCTTGCAGTTACATGGTTAGGTTTTTATCTCAAAGTAAGTTCTATTACTTACATGTGAGTATTAATTATTATAGAGTAGACCCTAAGACTATATCTTGCAGTTACATGGTTAGGTTTTAATCTCAAATTAAATTCTATTACTTACATTTTACAATAAATTGTAATAGATTAGGTCTTGACGCCGCAGATTAACACAAGATATCAATGATTAGGGCTTACTGTCTAAATTTAAGTGCGACATTAAACGTGTGTTTTTAGAGGCTAAGACTATATCTTGCAGTTACATGGTTAGGTTTTAATCTCAAAGTAAATTCTATTACTTACATTTTACAATAAATTGTTATAGATTTGGTCTTGACGCCGCAGAGTACCACAAGAAATCAATGATTAGGGCTTACTGTCTAAATTTAAGTGCGACATTAAACGTGTGTTTTTAGAGGCTAAGACTATATCTTGCAGTTACATGGTTAGGTTTTAATCTCAAAGTAAATTCTATTACTTACATTTTCGAATAAATTGTTATAGATTAGGTCTTGACGCCGCAGATTACCACATGAAATCAATGATTAGGGCTTACTGTCCAAATTTAAGTGCGACAATATACGTGTGTTTTTAGAGGTTAAGCCTATATCTTGCAGTTACATGGCTAGGTTTTAATCTCAAAGTAAGTTTTTTAACTTACATGTGAGTGTTAATTGTAATAGATTAGATCTTGACGCCGCAGATTAATACAAAAATTCAATGATTAGGGCTTACTGCCAAAATTTAAGTGCGACAATATACGTGTGTTTTTAGAGGTTAAGCCTATATCTTGCAGTTACATGGTTAAGTTTTTATCTCAAAGTAAGTTCTATTACTTACATGTGAGTATTAATTATTATAGAGTAGGTCTTGACGCCGCAGATTAACACAAGATATCAATGATTAGGGCTTACTGTCTTAATTGAAGTGCGACATTAAACGTGTGTTTTTAGAGGATAAGACTATATCTTGCAGTTACATGGTTCGGTTTTTAATAATAATACCACATTTTACATCAAATATTGACACACCTAAAACTAGGAAATTCAATAAAATAATTCATAAAATATAAGATTTCTAAGGTTTTATTCTAACAAAATCTTTAAAATATTACATTAAAAAATGTATTTTAATACCACATTTTACATCAAATGTTGACACACCTAAAACTAGGAAATTCAATAAAATAATTCATAAAATATAAGATTTCTAAGGTTTTATTCTAACAAAAACTATAAAATATTACGTTAAAAAAGTATTTTAATACCACATTTTACATCAAATATTGACACACCTAAAGTTAGAAATTAAAAAAAATCAATCCTAAAATGCATGATTACTAGCGTTTTATTTGAACAAAAATTTGTAAATTTTATATCAAAAAATGTATTTTAATACCACATTTTACATCAAATATTGACATACCTAAAAGTAGGAAATTCAAAAAGATCAATCCTAAAATGCATGATTTCTAGGGTTTTATTTTAACCAAAATTTGTAAATTTTATGTCAAAAAATGTATTTTAATACCACATTTTACATCAAATATTGACACACCTAAAGTTAGAAATTATAAAAAATCAATCCTAAAATGCATGATTTCTAGGGTTTTATTTTAACAAAAAATTTGTAAATTTTATATCAAAAAATGTGTTTTAATACCACATTTTACATCAAATATTGACACACCTAAAGTTAGAAAGTCAAAAAAATCAATCCTAAAATGCATGATTACTAGCGTTTTATTTGAACAAAAATTTGTAAATTTTATATCAAAAAATGTATTTTAATACCACATTTTACATCAAATATTGACATACCTAAAAGTAGGAAATTCAAAAAGATCAATCCTAAAATGCATGATTTCTAGGGTTTTATTTTAACCAAAATTTGTAAATTTTATGTCAAAAAATGTATTTTAATACCACATTTTACATCAAATATTGACACACCTAAAGTTAGAAATTAAAAAAAATCAATCCTAAAATGCATGATTTCTAGGGTTTTATTTTGTAAATTTGTAAATTTGTAAATTTGTAAATTTTATGTCAAAAAATGTATTTTAATACCACATTTTACATCAAATATTGACACACCTAAAGTTAGAAATTATAAAAAATCAATCCTAAAATGCATGATTTCTAGGGTTTTATTTTAACAAAAAATTTGTAAATTTTATATCAAAAAATGAGTTTTAATACCACATTTTACATCAAATTATGACACACCTAAAACTAGGAAATTCAATAAAATAATTCATAAAATATAAGATTTCTAAGGTTTTATTCTACGAGTAACAAAAATTATAAAATATTATGTTAAAAATGTATTTTAATACCACATTTTACATCAAATTTTGACACACCTAAAGTTAGAAAGTCAAAAAAATCAATCCTAAAATGCATGATTTCTAGGGTTTTATTTGAACATAAATTTGTAAATTTTATATCCAAAAATGTATTTTAATACCACATTTTACATCAAATATTGACATACCTAAAATTAGGAAATTCAAAAAGATCAATCCTAAAATGCATGATTTCTAGGGTTTTATTTTAACCAAAATTTGTAAATTTTATGTCAAAAAATGTATTTTAATACCACATTTTACATCAAATATTGACACACCTAAAGTTAGAAATTATAAAAAATCAATCCTAAAATGCATGATTTCTAGGGTTTTATTTTAACAAAAATTTGTAAATTTTATATCAAAAAATGTATTTTAATACCACATTTTACATCAAATATTGACACACCTAAAGTTAGAAATTATAAAAAATCAATCCTAAAATGCATGATTTCTAGGGTTTTATTTTAACAAAAAATTTGTAAATTTTATATCAAAAAATGAGTTTTAATACCACATTTTACATCAAATATTGACACACCTAAAACTAGGAAATTCAATAAAATAATTCATAAAATATAAGATTTCTAAGGTTTTATTCTAACAAAATCTTTAAAATATTACATTAAAAAATGTATTTTAATACCACATTTTACATCAAATATTGACACACCTAAAACTAGGAAATTCAATAAAATAATTCATAAAATATAAGATTTCTAAGGTTTTATTCTAACAAAAACTATAAAATATTACGTTAAAAAAGTATTTTAATACCACATTTTACATCAAATATTGACACACCTAAAGTTAGAAAGTCAAAAAAAATAATCCTAAAATGCATGATTTCTAGGGTTTTATTTTAACCACAATTTGTAAATTTTATGTCAAAAAATGTATTTTAATACCACATTTTACATCAAATATTGACACACCTAAAGTTAGAAATTAAAAAAAATCAATCCTAAAATGCATGATTTCTAGGGTTTTATTTTAACCAAAATTTGTAAATTTTATGTCAAAAAATGTATTTTAATACCACATTTTACATCAAATATTGACACACCTAAAAGTAGGACATTCAATAAAATAATTCATAAAATATAAGATTTCTAAGGTTTTATTCTACGAGTAACAAAAATTATAAAATATTATGTTAAAAAATGTATTTTAATACCACATTTTACATCAAATTTTGACACACCTAAAGTTAGAAAGTCAAAAAAATCAATCCTAAAATGCATGATTTCTAGGGTTTTATTTGAACATAAATTTGTAAATTTTATATCCAAAAATGTTTTTTAATACCACATTTTACATCAAATTATGACACACCTAAAACTAGGAAATTCGATAAAATAATTTATAAAATATAAGATTTCTAAGGTTTTATTAGGTCTTGACGCCGCAGATTATCACAAGAAATCAATGATTAGGGCTTACTGTCTAAAATTAAGTGCAACATTAAACGTGTGTTGTAAGAGGTTAAGACTATATCTTGCAGTAACATGGTTGGGTTTTAATCTCAAAGTAAATTCTATTACTTACATTTTACAATAAATTGTTATAGATTAGGTCTTGACGCCGCAGATTACCACAAGAAATCAATGATTAGGGCTTACTGTCTAAATTTAAGTGCGACAATAAACGTGTGTTTTTAGAGGTTAAGCCTATATCTTGCAGTTACATGGTTAGGTTTTAATCTCAAAGTAAATTCTATTACTTACATTTTCGAATAAATTGATATAGATTAGGTCTTGATGCCGCAGATTACCACAAGAAATCAATGATTAGGGCTTACTGTCTAAATTTAAGTGCGACAATATACGTGTGTTTTTAGAGGTTAAGCCTATATCTTGCAGTTACATGGCTAGGTTTTAATCTCAAAGTAAGTTTTTTAACTTACATGTGAGTGTTAATTGTAATAGATTAGATCTTGACGCCGCAGATTAATACAAAAATTCAATGATTAGGGCTTAGTCCCAAAATTTAAGTGCGACATTAAACATGTGTTTTTAGAGGTAAAGACTATATCTTGCAGTTACATGGTTAGGTTTTAATCTCAAAGTAAATTCTATTACTTACATTTTACAATAAATTATAATAGATTAGGTCTTGACGCCGCAGATTACCACAAGAAATCAATGATTAGGGCTTACTGTCTAAATTTAAGTGCGACAATAAACGTGTGTTTTTAGAGGTTAAGCCTATATCTTGCAGTTACATGGTTAGGTTTTTATCTCAAAGTAAGTTCTATTACGTACATGTGAGTATTAATTATTATAGAGTAGGTCTTGACGCCGCAGATTAACACAAGATATCAATGATTAGGGCTTACTGTCTTAATTGAAGTGCGACATTAAACGTGTGTTTTTAGAGGATAAGACTATATCTTGCAGTTACATGGTTCGGTTTTTAATAATAATACCACATTTTACATCAAATATTGACACACCTAAAGTTAGAAAGTCAAAAAAATCAATCCTAAAATGCATGATTTCTAGGGTTTTATTTTAACCAAAATTTGTAAATTTTATGTCAAAAAATGTATTTTAATACCACATTTTACATCAAATATTGACACACCTAAAGTTAGAAATTATAAAAAATCAATCCTAAAATGCATGATTTCTAGGGTTTTATTTTAACCAAAATTTGTAAATTTTATGTCAAAAAATGTATTTTAATACCACATTTTACATCAAATATTGACACACCTAAAAGTAGGACATTCAATAAAATAATTCATAAAATATAAGATTTCTAAGGTTTTATTCTACGAGTAACAAAAATTATAAAATATTATGTTAAAAAATGTATTTTAATACCACATTTTACATCAAATTTTGACACACCTAAAGTTAGAAAGTCAAAAAAATCAATCCTAAAATGCATGATTTCTAGGGTTTTATTTGAACATAAATTTGTAAATTTTATATCCAAAAATGTTTTTTAATACCACATTTTACATCAAATTATGACACACCTAAAACTAGGAAATTCGATAAAATAATTTATAAAATATAAGATTTCTAAGGTTTTATTAGGTCTTGACGCCGCAGATTATCACAAGAAATCAATGATTAGGGCTTACTGTCTAAATTTAAGTGCAACATTAAACGTGTGTTGTAAGAGGTTAAGACTATATCTTGCAGTAACATGGTTGGGTTTTAATCTCAAAGTAAATTCTATTACTTACATTTTCGAATAAATTGTTATAGATTAGGTCTTGACGCCGCAGATTACCACAAGAAATCAATGATTAGGGCTTACTGTCTAAATTTAAGTGCGACATTAAACGTGTGTTTGTAGACCCTAACACTATATCTTGCAGTTACATGGTTAGGTTTTAATCTCAAAGTAAATTCTATTACTTACATTTTACAATAAATTGTTATAGATTAGGTCCTGACGCCGCAGATTAACACAAGATATCAATGATTAGGGCTTACTGTCTAAATTTAAGTGCGACATTGTACGTGTGTTTTTAGAGGTAAAGACTATATCTTGCAGTTACATGGTTAGGTTTTAATCTCAAAGTAAATTCTATTACTTACATTTTACAATAAATTGTTATAGATTAGGTCTTGACGCCGCAGATTACCACAAGAAATCAATGATTAGGGCTTACTGTCTAAATTTAAGTGCGACAATAAACGTGTGTTTTTAGAGGTTAAGCCTATATCTTGCAGTTACATGGTTAGGTTTTTATCTCAAAGTAAGTTCTATTACTTACATGTGAGTATTAATTATTATAGAGTAGACCCTAAGACTATATCTTGCAGTTACATGGTTAGGTTTTAATCTCAAAGTAAATTCTATTACTTACATTTTACAATAAATTGTAATAGATTAGGTCTTGACGCCGCAGATTAACACAAGATATCAATGATTAGGGCTTACTGTCTAAATTTAAGTGCGACATTAAACGTGTGTTTTTAGAGGCTAAGACTATATCTTGCAGTTACATGGTTAGGTTTTAATCTCAAAGTAAATTCTATTACTTACATTTTACAATAAATTGTTATAGATTTGGTCTTGACGCCGCAGAGTACCACAAGAAATCAATGATTAGGGCTTACTGTCTAAATTTAAGTGCGACATTAAACGTGTGTTTTTAGAGGCTAAGACTATATCTTGCAGTTACATGGTTAGGTTTTAATCTCAAAGTAAATTCTATTACTTACATTTTCGAATAAATTGTTATAGATTAGGTCTTGACGCCGCAGATTACCACATGAAATCAATGATTAGGGCTTACTGTCTAAATTTAAGTGCGACAATATACGTGTGTTTTTAGAGGTTAAGCCTATATCTTGCAGTTACATGGCTAGGTTTTAATCTCAAAGTAAGTTTTTTAACTTACATGTGAGTGTTAATTGTAATAGATTAGATCTTGACGCCGCAGATTAATACAAAAATTCAATGATTAGGGCTTACTGCCAAAATTTAAGTGCGACAATAAACGTGTGTTTTTAGAGGTTAAGCCTATATCTTGCAGTTACATGGTTAGGTTTTTATCTCAAAGTAAGTTCTATTACTTACATGTGAGTATTAATTATTATAGAGTAGGTCTTGACGCCGCAGATTAACACAAGATATCAATGATTAGGGCTTACTGTCTTAATTGAAGTGCGACATTAAACGTGTGTTTTTAGAGGATAAGACTATATCTTGCAGTTACATGGTTCGGTTTTTAATAATAATACCACATTTTACATCAAATATTGACACACCTAAAACTAGGAAATTCAATAAAATAATTCATAAAATATAAGATTTCTAAGGTTTTATTCTAACAAAATCTTTAAAATATTACATTAAAAAATGTATTTTAATACCACATTTTACATCAAATATTGACACACCTAAAACTAGGAAATTCAATAAAATAATTCATAAAATATAAGATTTCTAAGGTTTTATTCTAACAAAAACTATAAAATATTACGTTAAAAAAGTATTTTAATACCACATTTTACATCAAATATTGACACACCTAAAGTTAGAAAGTCAAAAAAATCAATCCTAAAATGCATGATTTCTAAGGTTTTATTTGAACAAAAATTTGTAAATATTATATCCAATAATGTTTTTTAATACCACATTTTACATCAAATTATGACACACCTAAAACTAGGAAATTCAATAAAATAATTCATAAAATATAAGATTTCTAAGGTTTTATTCTAACAAAAACTATAAAATATTACGTTAAAAAAGTATTTTAATACCACATTTTACATCAAATATTGACACACCTAAAGTTAGAAAGTCAAAAAAAATAATCCTAAAATGCATGATTTCTAGGGTTTTATTTTAACCAAAATTTGTAAATTTTATGTCAAAAAATGTATTTTAATACCACATTTTACATCAAATATTGACACACCTAAAGTTAGAAATTAAAAAAAATCAATCCTAAAATGCATGATTTCTAGGGTTTTATTTTAACCAAAATTTGTAAATTTTATGTCAAAAAATGTATTTTAATACCACATTTTACATCAAATATTGACACACCTAAAAGTAGGACATTCAATAAAATAATTCATAAAATATAAGATTTCTAAGGTTTTATTCTACGAGTAACAAAAATTATAAAATATTATGTTAAAAAATGTATTTTAATACCACATTTTACATCAAATTTTGACACACCTAAAGTTAGAAAGTCAAAAAAATCAATCCTAAAATGCATGATTTCTAGGGTTTT
>CAKKCF010000007.1:0-49662 GCA_918358865.1 Melinaea marsaeus rileyi
ACATTTTACATCAAATATTGACACACCTAAAGTTAGAAATTAAAAAAAATCAATCCTAAAATGCATGATTTCTAGGGTTTTATTTTAACAAAAATTTGTAAATTTTATATCAAAAAATGTATTTTAATACCACATTTTACATCATATATTGACACACCTAAAGTTAGAAATTAAAAAAAATCAATCCTAAAATGCATAATTTCTAGGGTTTTATATGAACAAAAATTTGTAAATATTATATCGAAAAATGTATTTTAATACCACATTTTACATCAAATATTGACATACCTAAAGTTAGAAATTATAAAAAATCAATCCTAAAATGCATAATTTCTAGGGTTTTATTTGAACAAAAATTTGTAAATTTTATATCAAAAAATGTATTTTAATACCACATTTTACATCAAATATTGACACACCTAAAGTTAGAAATTAATAAAAATCAATCCTAAAATGCATGATTTCTAGGGTTTTATTTTAACAAAAATTTGTAAATTTTATATCCAAAAATGTTTTTTAATACCACATTTTACATCAAATTATGACACACCTAAAACTAGGAAATTCAATAAAATAATTCATAAAGTATAAGATTTCTAAGGTTTTATTAGGTCTTGACGCCGCAGATTATCACAAGAAATCAATGATTAGGGCTTACTGTCTAAATTTAAGCGCGACATTTAACGTGTGTTTTTAGAGGCTAAGACTATATCATGCAGTTACATGGTTAGGTTTTAATCTCAAAGTAAATTCTATTACTTACATTTTCGAATAAATTGTTATAGATTAGGTCTTGACGCCGCAGATTACCACAAGAAATCAATGATTAGGGCTTACTGTCTAAATTTAAGTGCGACATTAAACGTCTGTTTTTAGAGGCTAAGACTATATCTTGCAGTTACATGGTTAGGTTTTAATCTCAAAGTAAATTCTATTACTTACATTTTCGAATAAATTGTTATAGATAAGGTCTTGACGCCGCAGATTACCACAAGAAATCAATGATTAGGGCTTACTGTCTAAATTTAAGTGCGACATTAAACGTGTGTTTTTAGAGGCTAAGACTATATCTTGCAGTTACATGGCTAGGTTTTAATCTCAAAGTAAGTTTTTTAATTAACATGTGAGTGTTAATTGTAATAGATTAGATCTTGACGCCGCAGATTAATACAAAAATTCAATGATTAGGGCTTACTGCCAAAATTTAAGTGCGACATTAAACGTGTGTTTTTAGAGGCTAAGACTATATCTTGCAGTTACATGGTTAGGTTTTAATCTCAAAGTAAATTCTATTACTTACATTTTACAATAAATTGTTATAGATTAGGTCTTGACACCGCAGATTACCACAAGAAATCAATGATTAGGGCTTAATGTATAAATTTAAGTGCGACAATAAACGTGTGTTTTTAGAGGTTAAGTCTATATCTTGCAGTTACATGGTTCGGTTTTTAATAATAATACCACATTTTACATCAAATATTGACACACCTAAAGTTAGAAATTAAAAAAATGAATCCTAAAATGCATGATTTCTAGGGTTTTATTTTAACAAAAATTTGTAAATTTTATATCAAAAAATGTATTTTAATACCACATTTTACAACAAATATTGACACACCTAAAGTTAGAAATTATAAAAAATCAATCCTAAAATGCATGATTTCTAGGATTTTATTTTACAAAAATTTGTAAATTTTATATCTAAAAATGTATTTTAATACCACATTTTACATCAAATATTGACACACCTAAAGTTAGAAATTAAAAAAAATCAATCCTAAAATGCATGATTTCTAGGGTTTTATTTGAACAAAAATTTGTAAATTTTATATCCAAAAATGTTTTTTAATACCACATTTTACATCAAATTATGACACACCTAAAGTTAGAAAGTCAAAAAAACCAATCCTAAAATGCATGATTTCTAGGGTTTTATTTGAACAAAAATTTTGTAAATTTTATATCCAAAAATGTATTTTAATACCACATTTTACATCAAATATTGACACAACTAAAGTTAGAAATTAAAAAAAATCAATCCTAAAATGCATGATTTCTAGGGTTTTATTTGAACAAAAATTTGTAAATTTTATATCCAAAAATGTATTTTAATACCACATTTTACATCAAATATTGACACACCTAAAGTTAGAAATTAAAAAAAATCAATCCTAAAATGCATGATTTCTAGGGTTTTATTTGAACAAAAATTTGTTAATTTTATATCAAAAAATGTATTTTAATACCACATTTTACATCAAATATTGACACACCTAAAGTTAGAAATTAAAAAAAATCAATCCTAAAATGCATGATTTCTAGGGTTTTATTTTAACAAAAATTTGTAAATTTTATATCCAAAAATGTTTTTTAATACCACATTTTACATCAAATTATGACACACCTAAAACTAGGAAATTCAATAAAATAATTCATAAAGTATAAGATTTCTAAGGTTTTATTAGGTCTTGACGCCGCAGATTATCACAAGAAATCAATGATTCGGGCTTACTGTCTAAATTTAAGCGCGACATTAAACGTGTGTTTTTAGAGGCTAAGACTATATCATGCAGTTACATGGTTAGGTTTTAATCTCAAAGTAAATTCTATTACTTACATTTTCGAAGAAATTGTTATAGATTAGGTCTTGACGCCGCAGATTACCACAAGAAATCAATGATTAGGGCTTACTGTCTAAATTTAAGTGCGACATTAAACGTCTGTTTTTAGAGGCTAAGACTATATCTTGCAGTTACATGGTTAGGTTTTAATCTCAAAGTAAATTCTATTACTTACATTTTCGAATAAATTGTTATAGATAAGGTCTTGACGCCGCAGATTACCACAAGAAATCAATGATTAGGGCTTACTGTCTAAATTTAAGTGCGACATTAAACGTGTGTTTTTAGAGGCTAAGACTATATCTTGCAGTTACGTGGTTAGGTTTTAATCTCAAAGTAAATTCTTCTACTTACATTTTACAATAAATTGTTATAGATTAGGTCTTGACACCGCAGATTACCACAAGAAATCAATGATTAGGGCTTAATGTCTAAATTTAAGTGCGACAATAAACGTGTGTTTTTAGAGGTTAAGTCTATATCTTGCAGTTACATGGTTCGGTTTTTAATAATAATGCCACATTTTACATCAAATATTGACACACCTAAAGTTAGAAATTAAAAAAATCAATCCTAAAATGCATGATTTCTAGGGTTTTATTTTAACAAAAATTTGTAAATTTTATATCAAAAAATGTATTTTAATACCACATTATACAACAAATATTGACACACCTAAAGTTAGAAATTATAAAAAATCAATCCTAAAATGCATGATTTCTAGGATTTTATTTTACAAAAATTTGTAAATTTTATATCTAAAAATGTATTTTAATACCACATTTTACATCAAATATTGACACACCTAAAGTTAGAAAGTCAAAAAAACCAATCCTAAAATGCATGATTTGTAGGGTTTTATTTGAACAAAAATTTGTAAATTTTATATCCAAAAATGTATTTTAATACCACATTTTACATCAAATATTGACACACCTAAAGTTAGAAATTAAAAAAAATCAATCCTAAAATGCATAATTTCTAGGATTTTATTTGAACAAAAATTTGTAAATTTTATATCCAAAAATGTATTTTAATACCACATTTTACATCAAATATTGACACACCTAAAGTTAGAAATTATAAAAAATCAATCCTAAAATGCATGATTTCTAGGGTTTTATTTGAACAAAAATTTTGTAAATTTTATATCCAAAAATGTTTTTTAATACCACATTTTACATCAAATTATGACACACCTAAAACTAGGAAATTCAATAAAATAATTCATAAAGTATAAGATTTCTAAGGTTTTATTAGGTCTTGACGCCGCAGATTATCACAAGAAATCAATGATTAGGGCTTACTGTCTAAATTTAAGCGCGACATTAAACGTGTGTTTTTAGAGGCTAAGACTATATCATGCAGTTACATGGTTAGGTTTTAATCTCAAAGTAAATTCTATTACTTACATTTTCGAATAAATTGTTATAGATTAGGTCTTGACGCCGCAGATTACCACAAGAAATCAATGATTAGGGCTTACTGTCTAAATTTAAGTGCGACATTAAACGTGTGTTTTTAGAGGCTTAGACTATATCTTGCAGTTACATGGTTAGGTTTTAATCTCAAAGTAAATTCTATTACTTACATTTTACAATAAATTGTTATAGATTAGGTCTTGACACCGCAGATTACCACAAGAAATCAATGATTAGGGCTTAATGTCTAAATTTAAGTGCGACAATAAACGTGTGTTTTTAGAGGTTAAGTCTATATCTTGCAGTTACATGGTTCGGTTTTTAATAATAATACCACATTTTACATCAAATATTGACACACCTAAAGTTAGGAATTAAAAAAATCAATCCTAAAATGCATGATTTCTAGGGTTTTATTTTAACAAAAATTTGTAAATTTTATATCAAAAAATGTATTTTAATACCACATTATACAACAAATATTGACACACCTAAAGTTAGAAATTATAAAAAATCAATCCTAAAATGCATGATTTCTAGGATTTTATTTTACAAAAATTTGTAAATTTTATATCTAAAAATGTATTTTAATACCACATTTTACATCAAATATTGACACACCTAAAGTTAGAAATTAAAAAAAATCAATCCTAAAATGCATGATTTCTAGGGTTTTATTTGAACAAAAATTTGTAAATTTTTATATTCAAAAATGTTTTTTAATACCACATTTTACATCAAATTATGACACAACTAAAGTTAGAAAGTCAAAAAAACCAATCCTAAAATGCATGATTTCTAGGGTTTTATTTGAACAAAAATTTTGTAAATTTTATATCCAAAAATGTATTTTAATACCACATTTTACATCAAATATTGACACAACTAAAGTTAGAAATTAAAAAAAATCAATCCTAAAATGCATGATTTCTAGGGTTTTATTTGAACAAAAATTTGTAAATTTTATATCCAAAAATGTAGTTTAATACCACATTTTACATCAAATATTGACACACCTAAAGTTAGAAATTAAAAAAAATCAATCCTAAAATGCATGATTTCTAGGGTTTTATTTGAACAAAAATTTGTTAATTTTATATCAAAATATGTATTTTAATACCACATTTTACATCAAATATTGACACACCTAAAGTTAGAAATTAAAAAAAAATCAATCCTAAAATGCATGATTTCTAGGGTTTTATTTTAACAAAAATTTGTAAATTTTATATCCAAAAATGTTTTTTAATACCACATTTTACATCAAATTATGACACACCTAAAACTAGGAAATTCAATAAAATAATTCATAAAGTATAAGATTTCTAAGGTTTTATTAGGTCTTGACGCCGCAGATTATCACAAGAAATCAATGATTAGGGCTTACTGTCTAAATTTAAGCGCGACATTAAACGTGTGTTTTTAGAGGCTAAGACTATATCTTGCAGTTACATGGCTAGGTTTTAATCTCAAAGTAAGGTTTTAAACTTACATGTGAGTGTTAATTGTAATAGATTAGATCTTGACGCCGCAGATTAATACAAAAATTCAATGATTAGGGCTTACTGCCAAAATTTAAGTGCGACATTAAACGTGTGTTTTTAGAGGCTAAGACTATATCTTGCAGTTACATGGTTAGGTTTTAATCTCAAAGTAAATTCTATTACTTACATTTTACAATAAATTGTTATAGATTAGGTCTTGACACCGCAGATTACCACAAGAAATCAATGATTAGGGCTTAATGTCTAAATTTAAGTGCGACAATAAACGTGTGTTTTTAGAGGTTAAGTCTATATCTTGCAGGTACATGGTTCGGTTTTTAATAATAATACCACATTTTACATCAAATATTGACACACCTAAAGTTAGAAATTAAAAAAATCAATCCTAAAATGCATGATTTCTAGGGTTTTATTTTAACAAAAATTTGTAAATTTTATATCAAAAAATGTATTTTAATACCACATTTTACAACAAATATTGACACACCTAAAGTTAGAAATTATAAAAAATCAATCCTAAAATGCATGATTTCTAGGATTTTATTTTACAAAAATTTGTAAATTTTATATCTAAAAATGTATTTTAATACCACATTTTACATCAAATATTGACACACCTAAAGTTAGAAATTAAAAAAAATCAATTCTAAAATGCATGATTTCTAGGGTTTTATTTGAACAAAAATTTGTAAATTTTATATCCAAAAATGTTTTTTAATACCACATTTTACATCAAATTATGACACACCTAAAGTTAGAAAGTCAAAAAAACCAATCCTAAAATGCATGATTTCTAGGGTTTTATTTGAACAAAAATTTTGTAAATTTTATATCCAAAAATGTATTTTAATACCACATTTTACATCAAATATTGACACAACTAAAGTTAGAAATTAAAAAAAATCAATCCTAAAATGCATGATTTCTAGGGTTTTATTTGAACAAAAATTTGTAAATTTTATATCCAAAAATGTATTTTAATACCACATTTTACATCAAATATTGACACACCTAAAGTTAGAAATTAAAAAAAATCAATCCTAAAATGCATGATTTCTAGGGTTTTATTTGAACAAAAATTTGTTAATTTTATATCAAAAAATGTATTTTAATACCACATTTTACATCAAATATTGACACACCTAAAGTTAGAAATTAAAAAAAATCAATCCTAAAATGCATGATTTCTAGGGTTTTATTTTAACAAAAATTTGTAAATTTTATATCCAAAAATGTTTTTTAATACCACATTTTACATCAAATTATGACACACCTAAAACTAGGAAATTCAATAAAATAATTCATAAAGTATAAGATTTCTAAGGTTTTATTAGGTCTTGACGCCGCAGATTATCACAAGAAATCAATGATTCGGGCTTACTGTCTAAATTTAAGCGCGACATTAAACGTGTGTTTTTAGAGGCTAAGACTATATCATGCAGTTACATGGTTAGGTTTTAATCTCAAAGTAAATTCTATTACTTACATTTTCGAAGAAATTGTTATAGATTAGGTCTTGACGCCGCAGATTACCACAAGAAATCAATGATTAGGGCTTACTGTCTAAATTTAAGTGCGACATTAAACGTCTGTTTTTAGAGGCTAAGACTATATCTTGCAGTTACATGGTTAGGTTTTAATCTCAAAGTAAATTCTATTACTTACATTTTCGAATAAATTGTTATAGATAAGGTCTTGACGCCGCAGATTACCACAAGAAATCAATGATTAGGGCTTACTGTCTAAATTTAAGTGCGACATTAAACGTGTGTTTTTAGAGGCTAAGACTATATCTTGCAGTTACATGGTTAGGTTTTAATCTCAAAGTAAATTCTATTACTTACATTTTACAATAAATTGTTATAGATTAGGTCTTGACACCGCAGATTACCACAAGAAATCAATGATTAGGGCTTAATGTCTAAATTTAAGTGCGACAATAAACGTGTGTTTTTAGAGGTTAAGTCTATATCTTGCAGTTACATGGTTCGGTTTTTAATAATAATGCCACATTTTACATCAAATATTGACACACCTAAAGTTAGAAATTAAAAAAATCAATCCTAAAATGCATGATTTCTAGGGTTTTATTTTAACAAAAATTTGTAAATTTTATATCAAAAAATGTATTTTAATACCACATTTTACAACAAATATTGACACACCTAAAGTTAGAAATTATAAAAAATCAATCCTAAAATGCATGATTTCTAGGATTTTATTTTACAAAAATTTGTAAATTTTATATCTAAAAATGTATTTTAATACCACATTTTACATCAAATATTGACACACCTAAAGTTAGAAAGTCAAAAAAACCAATCCTAAAATGCATGATTTCTAGGGTTTTATTTGAACAAAAATTTGTAAATTTTATATCCAAAAATGTATTTTAATACCACATTTTACATCAAATATTGACACACCTAAAGTTAGAAATTAAAAAAAATCAATCCTAAAATGCATAATTTCTAGGGTTTTATTTGAACAAAAATTTGTAAATTTTATATCCAAAAATGTATTTTAATACCACATTTTACATCAAATATTGACACACCTAAAGTTAGAAATTATAAAAAATCAATCCTAAAATGCATAATTTCTAGGGTTTTATTTGAACAAAAATTTGTAAATTTTATATCAAAAAATGTATTTTAATACCACATTTTACATCAAATATTGACACACCTAAAGTTAGAAATTAAAAAAAATCAATCCTAAAATGCATGATTTCTAGGGTTTTATTTGAACAAAAATTTTGTAAATTTTATATCCAAAAATGTTTTTTAATACCACATTTTACATCAAATTATGACACACCTAAAACTAGGAAATTCAATAAAATAATTCATAAAGTATAAGATTTCTAAGGTTTTATTAGGTCTTGACGCCGCAGATTATCACAAGAAATCAATGATTAGGGCTTACTGTCTAAATTGAAGCGCGACATTAAACGTGTGTTTTTAGAGGCTAAGACTATATCATGCAGTTACATGGTTAGGTTTTAATCTCAAAGTAAATTCTATTACTTACATTTTCGAATAAATTGTTATAGATTAGGTCTTGACGCCGCAGATTACCACAAGAATTCAATGATTAGGGCTTACTGTCTAAATTTAAGTGCGACATTAAACGTCTGTTTTTAGAGGCTAAGACTATATCTTGCAGTTACGTGGTTAGGTTTTAATCTCAAAGTAAATTCTATTACTTACATTTTCGAATAAATTGTTATAGATAAGGTCTTGACGCCGCAGATTACCACAAGAAATCAATGATTAGGGCTTAATGTATAAATTTAAGTGCGACAATAAACGTGTGTTTTTAGAGGTTAAGTCTATATCTTGCAGTTACATGGTTCGGTTTTTAATAATAATACCACATTTTACATCAAATATTGACACACCTAAAGTTAGAAATTAAAAAAATCAATCCTAAAATGCATGATTTCTAGGGTTTTATTTTAACAAAAATTTGTAAATTTTATATCAAAAAATGTATTTTAATACCACATTTTACAACAAATATTGACACACCTAAAGTTAGAAATTATAAAAAATCAATCCTAAAATGCATGATTTCTAGGATTTTATTTTACAAAAATTTGTAAATTTTATATCTAAAAATGTATTTTAATACCACATTTTACATCAAATATTTACACACCTAAAGTTAGAAATTAAAAAAAATCAATCCTAAAATGCATGATTTCTAGGATTTTATTTTACAAAAATTTGTAAATTTTATATCTAAAAATGTATTTTAATACCACATTTTACATCAAATATTGACACACCTAAAGTTAGAAATTAAAAAAAATCAATCCTAAAATGCATGATTTCTAGGGTTTTATTTGAACAAAAATTTGTAAATTTTATATTCAAAAATGTTTTTTAATACCACATTTTACATCAAATTATGACACAACTAAAGTTAGAAAGTCAAAAAAACCAATCCTAAAATGCATGATTTCTAGGGTTTTATTTGAACAAAAATTTTGTAAATTTTATATCCAAAAATGTATTTTAATACCACATTTTACATCAAATATTGACACAACTAAAGTTAGAAATTAAAAAAAATCAATCCTAAAATGCATGATTTCTAGGGTTTTATTTGAACAAAAATTTGTAAATTTTATATCCAAAAATGTAGTTTAATACCACATTTTACATCAAATATTGACACACCTAAAGTTAGAAATTAAAAAAAATCAATCCTAAAATGCATGATTTCTAGGGTTTTATTTGAACAAAAATTTGTTAATTTTATATCAAAAAATGTATTTTAATACCACATTTTACATCAAATATTGACACACCTAAAGTTAGAAATTAAAAAAAATCAATCCTAAAATGCATGATTTCTAGGGTTTTATTTTAACAAAAATTTGTAAATTTTATATCAAAAAATGTATTTTAATACCACATTTTACATCAAATTATGACACACCTAAAACTAGGATATTCAATAAAATAATTCATAAAGTATAAGATTTCTAAGGTTTTATTAGGTCTTGACGCCGCAGATTATCACAAGAAATCAATGATTAGGGCTTACTGTCTAAATTTAAGCGCGACATTAAACGTGTGTTTTTAGAGGCTAAGACTATATCTTGCAGTTACATGGCTAGGTTTTAATCTCAAAGTCAGTTTTTTAACTTACATGTGAGTGTTAATTGTAATAGATTAGATCTTGACGCCGCAGATTAATACAAAAATTCAATGATTAGGGCTTACTGCCAAAATTTAAGTGCGACATTAAACGTGTGTTTTTAGAGGCTAAGACTATATCTTGCAGTTACATGGTTAGGTTTTAATCTCAAAGTAAATTCTATTACTTACATTTTACAATAAATTGTTATAGATTAGGTCTTGACACCGCAGATTACCACAAGAAATCAATGATTAGGGCTTAATGTCTAAATTTAAGTGCGACAATAAACGTGTGTTTTTAGAGGTTAAGTCTATATCTTGCAGGTACATGGTTCGGTTTTTAATAATAATACCACATTTTACATCAAATATTGACACACCTAAAGTTAGAAATTAAAAAAATCAATCCTAAAATGCATGATTTCTAGGGTTTTATTTTAACAAAAATTTGTAAATTTTATATCAAAAAATGTATTTTAATACCACATTTTACAACAAATATTGACACACCTAAAGTTAGAAATTATAAAAAATCAATCCTAAAATGCATGATTTCTAGGATTTTATTTTACAAAAATTTGTAAATTTTATATCTAAAAATGTATTTTAATACCACATTTTACATCAAATATTGACACACCTAAAGTTAGAAATTAAAAAAAATCAATCCTAAAATGCATGATTTCTAGGGTTTTATTTGAACAAAAATTTGTAAATTTTATATCCAAAAATGTTTTTTAATACCACATTTTACATCAAATTATGACACACCTAAAGTTAGAAAGTCAAAAAAACCAATCCTAAAATGCATGATTTCTAGGGTTTTATTTGAACAAAAATTTTGTAAATTTTATATCCAAAAATGTATTTTAATACCACATTTTACATCAAATATTGACACAACTAAAGTTAGAAATTAAAAAAAATCAATCCTAAAATGCATGATTTCTAGGGTTTTATTTGAACAAAAATTTGTAAATTTTATATCCAAAAATGTATTTTAATACCACATTTTACATCAAATATTGACACACCTAAAGTTAGAAATTAAAAAAAATCAATCCTAAAATGCATGATTTCTAGGGTTTTATTTGAACAAAAATTTGTTAATTTTATATCAAAAAATGTATTTTAATACCACATTTTACATCAAATATTGACACACCTAAAGTTAGAAATTAAAAAAAATCAATCCTAAAATGCATGATTTCTAGGGTTTTATTTTAACAAAAATTTGTAAATTTTATATCCAAAAATGTTTTTTAATACCACATTTTACATCAAATTATGACACACCTAAAACTAGGAAATTCAATAAAATAATTCATAAAGTATAAGATTTCTAAGGTTTTATTAGGTCTTGACGCCGCAGATTATCACAAGAAATCAATGATTCGGGCTTACTGTCTAAATTTAAGCGCGACATTAAACGTGTGTTTTTAGAGGCTAAGACTATATCATGCAGTTACATGGTTAGGTTTTAATCTCAAAGTAAATTCTATTACTTACATTTTCGAAGAAATTGTTATAGATTAGGTCTTGACGCCGCAGATTACCACAAGAAATCAATGATTAGGGCTTACTGTCTAAATTTAAGTGCGACATTAAACGTCTGTTTTTAGAGGCTAAGACTATATCTTGCAGTTACATGGTTAGGTTTTAATCTCAAAGTAAATTCTATTACTTACATTTTCGAATAAATTGTTATAGATAAGGTCTTGACGCCGCAGATTACCACAAGAAATCAATGATTAGGGCTTACTGTCTAAATTTAAGTGCGACATTAAACGTGTGTTTTTAGAGGCTAAGACTATATCTTGCAGTTACGTGGTTAGGTTTTAATCTCAAAGTAAATTCTATTACTTACATTTTACAATAAATTGTTATAGATTAGGTCTTGACACCGCAGATTACCACAAGAAATCAATGATTAGGGCTTAATGTCTAAATTTAAGTGCGACAATAAACGTGTGTTTTTAGAGGTTAAGTCTATATCTTGCAGTTACATGGTTCGGTTTTTAATAATAATGCCACATTTTACATCAAATATTGACACACCTAAAGTTAGAAATTAAAAAAATCAATCCTAAAATGCATGATTTCTAGGGTTTTATTTTAACAAAAATTTGTAAATTTTATATCAAAAAATGTATTTTAATACCACATTTTACAACAAATATTGACACACCTAAAGTTAGAAATTATAAAAAATCAATCCTAAAATGCATGATTTCTAGGATTTTATTTTACAAAAATTTGTAAATTTTATATCTAAAAATGTATTTTAATACCACATTTTACATCAAATATTGACACACCTAAAGTTAGAAAGTCAAAAAAACCAATCCTAAAATGCATGATTTCTAGGGTTTTATTTGAACAAAAATTTGTAAATTTTATATCCAAAAATGTATTTTAATACCACATTTTACATCAAATATTGACACACCTAAAGTTAGAAATTAAAAAAAATCAATCCTAAAATGCATAATTTCTAGGATTTTATTTGAACAAAAATTTGTAAATTTTATATCCAAAAATGTATTTTAATACCACATTTTACATCAAATATTGACACACCTAAAGTTAGAAATTATAAAAAATCAATCCTAAAATGCATAATTTCTAGGGTTTTATTTGAACAAAAATTTGTAAATTTTATATCAAAAAATGTATTTTAATACCACATTTTACATCAAATATTGACACACCTAAAGTTAGAAATTAAAAAAAATCAATCCTAAAATGCATGATTTCTAGGGTTTTATTTGAACAAAAATTTTGTAAATTTTATATCCAAAAATGTATTTTAATACCACATTTTACATCAAATTATGACACACCTAAAACTAGGAAATTCAATAAAATAATTCATAAAGTATAAGATTTCTAAGGTTTTATTAGGTCTTGACGCCGCAGATTATCACAAGAAATCAATGATTAGGGCTTACTGTCTAAATTGAAGCGCGACATTAAACGTGTGTTTTTAGAGGCTAAGACTATATCATGCAGTTACATGGTTAGGTTTTAATCTCAAAGTAAATTCTATTACTTACATTTTCGAATAAATTGTTATAGATTAGGTCTTGACGCCGCAGATTACCACAAGAATTCAATGATTAGGGCTTACTGTCTAAATTTAAGTGCGACATTAAACGTCTGTTTTTAGAGGCTAAGACTATATCTTGCAGTTACGTGGTTAGGTTTTAATCTCAAAGTAAATTCTATTACTTACATTTTCGAATAAATTGTTATAGATAAGGTCTTGACGCCGCAGATTACCACAAGAAATCAATGATTAGGGCTTAATGTATAAATTTAAGTGCGACAATAAACGTGTGTTTTTAGAGGTTAAGTCTATATCTTGCAGTTACATGGTTCGGTTTTTAATAATAATACCACATTTTACATCAAATATTGACACACCTAAAGTTAGAAATTAAAAAAATCAATCCTAAAATGCATGATTTCTAGGGTTTTATTTTAACAAAAATTTGTAAATTTTATATCAAAAAATGTATTTTAATACCACATTTTACAACAAATATTGACACACCTAAAGTTAGAAATTATAAAAAATCAATCCTAAACTGCATGATTTCTAGGATTTTATTTTACAAAAATTTGTAAATTTTATATCTAAAAATGTATTTTAATACCACATTTTACATCAAATATTTACACACCTAAAGTTAGAAATTAAAAAAAATCAATCCTAAAATGCATGATTTGTAGGATTTTATTTGAACAAAAATTTGTTAATTTTATATCCAAAAATGTTTTTCAATACCACATTTTACATCAAATTATGACACACCTAAAGTTAGAAAGTCAAAAAAACCAACCCTAAAATGCATAATTTCTAGGGTTTTATTTGAACAAAAATTTGTAAATTTTATATCCAAAAATGATTTTTAATACCACATTTTACATCAAATTATGACACACCTAAAGTTAGAAAGTCAAAAAAACCAATCCTAAAATGCATGATTTCTAGGGTTTTATTTGAACAAAAATTTTGTAAATTTTATATCAAAAAATGTATTTTAATACCACATTTTACATCAAATATTGACACAACTAAAGTTAGAAATTAAAAAAAATCAATCCTAAAATGCATGATTTCTAGGGTTTTATTTGAACAAAAATTTGTAAATTTTATATCCAAAAATGTATTTTAATACCACATTTTACATCAAATATTGACACACCTAAAGTTAGAAATTAAAAAAAATCAATCCTAAAATGCATAATTTCTAGGGTTTTATATGAACAAAAATTTGTAAATTTTATATCGAAAAATGTATTTTAATACCACATTTTACATCAAATATTGACATACCTAAAGTTAGAAATTATAAAAAATCAATCCTAAAATGCATAATTTCTAGGGTTTTATTTGAACAAAAATTTGTAAATTTTATATCAAAAAATGTATTTTAATACCACATTTTATATCAAATATTGACACACCTAAAGTTAGAAATTAAAAAAAATCAATCCTAAAATGCATGATTTCTAGGGTTTTATTTTAACAAAAATTTGTAAATTTTATATCCAAAAATGTTTTTTAATACCACATTTTACATCAAATTATGACACACCTAAAACTAGGAAATTCAATAAAATAATTCATAAAGTATAAGATTTCTAAGGTT
Organism: Melinaea marsaeus rileyi; assembly: GCA_918358865.1. Classification (NCBI taxonomy): domain Eukaryota; kingdom Metazoa; phylum Arthropoda; class Insecta; order Lepidoptera; family Nymphalidae; genus Melinaea; species Melinaea marsaeus. The sequence goes on from CAKKCF010000007.1 coordinate 14,861, forward strand.
TTATTAGGTCTTGACGCCGCAGATTATCACAAGAAATCAATGATTAGGGCTTACTGTCTAAATTTAAGCGCGACATTAAACGTGTGTTTTTAGAGGCTAAGACTATATCATGCAGTTACATGGTTAGGTTTTAATCTCAAAGTAAATTCTATTACTTACATTTTACAATAAATTGTTATAGATTAGGTCTTGACACCGCAGATTACCACAAGAAATCAATGATTAGGGCTTAATGTCTAAATTTAAGTGCGACAATAAACGTGTGTTTTTAGAGGTTAAGTCTATATCTTGCAGTTACATGGTTCGGTTTTTAATAATAATACCACATTTTACATCAAATATTGACACACCTAAAGTTAGAAATTAAAAAAATCAATCCTAAAATGCATGATTTCTAGGGTTTTATTTTAACAAAAATTTGTAAATTTTATATCAAAAAATGTATTTTAATACCACATTTTACAACAAATATTGACACACCTAAAGTTAGAAATTATAAAAAATCAATCCTAAAATGCATGATTTCTAGGATTTTATTTTACAAAAATTTGTAAATTTTATATCTAAAAATGTATTTTAATACCACATTTTACATCAAATATTGACACACCTAAAGTTAGAAATTAAAAAAAATCAATCCTAAAATGCATGATTTCTAGGGTTTTATTTGAACAAAAATTTGTAAATTTTATATTCAAAAATGTTTTTTAATACCACATTTTACATCAAATTATGACACAACTAAAGTTAGAAAGTCAAAAAAACCAATCCTAAAATGCATGATTTCTAGGGTTTTATTTGAACAAAAATTTTGTAAATTTTATATCCAAAAATGTATTTTAATACCACATTTTACATCAAATATTGACACAACTAAAGTTAGAAATTAAAAAAAATCAATCCTAAAATGCATGATTTCTAGGGTTTTATTTGAACAAAAATTTGTAAATTTTATATCCAAAAATGTATTTTAATACCACATTTTACATCAAATATTGACACACCTAAAGTTAGAAATTAAAAAAAATCAATCCTAAAATGCATGATTTCTAGGATTTTATTTTACAAAAATTTGTAAATTTTATATCTAAAAATGTATTTTAATACCACATTTTACATCAAATATTGACACACCTAAAGTTAGAAATTAAAAAAAATCAATCCTAAAATGCATGATTTCTAGGGTTTTATTTGAACAAAAATTTGTAAATTTTATATTCAAAAATGTTTTTTAATACCACATTTTACATCAAATTATGACACAACTAAAGTTAGAAAGTCAAAAAAACCAATCCTAAAATGCATGATTTCTAGGGTTTTATTTGAACAAAAATTTTGTAAATTTTATATCCAAAAATGTATTTTAATACCACATTTTACATCAAATATTGACACTGTTTAATTAACTAATGTTAATTAATGGTAAATAATAACGATTAAAAAAGTTTAATTCCTGCTATCCCTCGATAGATGTCGCTCACCAAAGTTAGAACACGCTAGTAGTATGTTTTGACCGATTATATATAAGCAAACTGGGAACTTAGCAAATTTGACAGTGTGTAATACTAGTAAGTAAGTGATAAATAAAAAGTGTAAAGTGTTGTGAGTGTTTAATTAACCAAATGGTCCTTCGATACGGATTATTAAGAGTTTGAGATACCAGTGATGTATTAAGTTCCTGAAATTCGTCTGGATAAACAGTGAGTAAAGTGCGAACTAAAATAACTTAGAAAAAATCAGTGTTAAAAGGACTTAGTAAATTTCGAGTCAAAAATAACTTAGAAAAAATCAGTGTTAAAAAGACTTAGTAAATTTCGGGTCAAAAAGAACTTAGAAAAATTTGTGGTAAAAAGACTTAGAAAATTTAGTGTTAAAAAAGACTTGTAAAATTTTCGAGTAAAAAGTGAAAGACTTAGAATAATTTGCGATATTTAAACTTAGTTTGTGGTAGTGATATTGGACTTGTGTTTGCTCCGAACATTGTATATTGATATTAATATTTTTACAACTTCATAATTGGATTGTGATATTCAATTTGACTGTTCACCCTCAACAATTTGCGAACTTTATTTACCATGGCGGATAAAAAGATTAAACAATATGTTACCCAGATGATTCAGAACTCAACTAAAATTGAAAAATTACTTGCAAATTCAAAGAAGTGTGCTAAGGATAAACGAACAAGAGGCTTTTTAGATTCACGTATGGAAACTTTGCAGGAGTATTGGGCGAGTTATAAGAACTATTTTGTTACTCTTTCCGAAGCGGATGAGGAAATTTTGCGATCAGAACATAGCCTGGTCTTAGATGAGAACTATGAACAGACGGAAGAAAACTATTTAGAGTTGCTAACGTGGTTAAAAGATAAGATGTATGAGTTTAAACCTCAGAAATGTGAAATGTCGAACACGGAAACTCATGTAGAACTTCCCAAGATGAGACCAAAGCTACCCCCAATATCTATTCCACAATTTTCCGGTGATTATAATCAATGGATGAGTTTCAGAGATTTATTTCGCTCACTTATTCATGATGATGAACGTTTGACTAAAATCGAAAAACACCATTACTTAAAGTCGAGTTTATCAGGAGAAGCTGAACAATTGTTGAGAAACTACACACTCACTGAAGCTAACTATGATGATGCTTGGAGAAAACTGAATGAGAGATACGAAAACAAAAGGATGATAGTGAATAACATACTTAGCCGATTCTTAGGTCAAAAAACATTGACCACGGAGACCGCGAAGGGGATAAAGGATCTGTTAGATACGTCTAGCCAATGTCTCACCTCTCTCACTAATTTGAAGATCGATTCCTGGAACGCAATCGTTGTGCACATACTAGTCTCAAAGTTAGACATTGAATCTCACAAACTTTGGGAGCAGTCTTTAGAGAAATCCACAAGTATTCCTACATATGAGGAATTAACTAGTTTTCTTGAGAAGCGATTCCGAGCCATGGAAATGGTCAACATATCACAACCTCCAACAAAAAGTACTTCGAAAACTGTTCAACAATCTACTAAAGTAACAACCGTCAAAAGTTTTGCCACTGAAATGGAAAGCACTTGTACTTACTGCTCACAAAATCACTATATTTGCCACTGTAAGGGTTTTGCCTCACTCTCCGTTCCTGATCGTCAAGACTTTATAAAGAAAAGCAACATTTGCTTCAACTGTCTCGTAAAAGGTCATTCAGTAGTCAACTGTAGGCAGAGTACCGTCTGCAAAAAGTGCGGTCGTCGTCATCATACGCTTTTGCACTTCACCTCTGCTAAGGATGGCAAGACAGCTGAAATCAATCAAGACAAAGATGCTCCCAAGGGAAATACAATCGGGTCGAAAACATCCTGCAATATCAGCGTCAACCTAAAAGCAGAAACAGAAGATGATCTGGTTATTTTGGCTACTGCTGTTATTAATGTTGAGTCAAAGAATAATAGTAGTTATGCATTGAGAGCTCTTGTTGATCAAGGTTCACAGGGTTCTTTCATTTCCGAAGCAGCTGTGCAGTTGTTAAATTTGAATCGCACCCCCGTTAATGGCAAAATCTCTGGAATTGCTAATTCTTCAGTGGTATCTACAAAGTATATGGTCACACTAACAGTCCACTCCACAAAAGATAATGCAGAAACTTTCAAAGTTAATGCATATGTTTTAAGAAAACTCACTTCATTGCTGCCTTCACGAGAATTCCCACAGGATACCTGGCCTTCATCTATGCAGTTGGATCTAGCTGATTCAGACTATCACAAGCCAGGCCCTATTGATGTTTTGCTTGGAGCTGACGTTCATGCATACATACTACTAGAAGGCTTACACAAGTGTAATTCTCTTATCGCACTCAACTCTCGCCTAGGTTGGTTAATATCGGGCCGAGTTTCACAAACTGATTCGACAGCATGCGAACACAATATGATCGTTATGCAAACTAATGTTGAGACGGAGCAGTTACTCAGACGATTCTGGGAGATTGAAGAGAATTTACCTCACAAAAAACAGATGACCGAACTAGAAATACAATGTGAAAAACACTTCAAAAATACTTACACACGCGACGATGTTGGTCGTTACGTAGTACGGTTACCATTTAAAGATGATCCACCCACAAACCTCGGTGATACTAAACCTCTTGCTATCAGTCGCTTACTACAGATGGAGAAACGTTTTTTTCGTAATCCTGATTTCAAGGCAGAATACTACAAATTCTTGAAGCAATATGAATCACAAGGTCATATGATGATGGTACCTGAAAAAGAAAAAGATATACAATCACAGCAAATTTACTACTTACCTCACCACGCTGTCCTTAGGCCGACGAGTCTAAGCACAAAGCTACGGGTAGTCTTCGACGGAAGCGCTGCACCTGATAATGGAGAATCGTTAAACGATAACCTACTTATTGGTTGTCCCCTTCAACAAGACGTTAGAGATTTAGTGACTCGATGGAGACAACACAAAATCTGTCTAGTCGCAGATATTCGACAGATGTACAGACAGATATTAGTCTCTAACAAGGATACTGACTATCAGAGAATTTTATGGCGAGAATCCCCCACACATCCTTTCAAGGAATATAGACTACTCACCGTCACCTATGGCACCTCGTGTGCTCCATTCTTGGCAATTCGCACCATTCTTCAGTTGGCTGAAGATGAGAGGCCTGACTTTCCCACTGAAGCTGAAATCCTGGAAACTGACCTGTATATGGATGATTTGATGACTGGCGCGGCCACGGTGGAAGAGGCTGCTACTCTACAAAGAAGGTTAACAGAACTTTTAGCTCGGGGTGGATTTCCCCTACACAAGTGGTCCTCCAATAGTAAAATTGTTATGTCCCAAATTCCCGATGTTGACAAAGACGTTGAAAGTGCAGTAAATATTACGGTTGAAGATACAATTAAAACATTAGGTATTACCTGGAATTCTGAAACAGACAATTTTGAACTTAATGTAAATTTAATTCATGTCAATAATTCAATTACTAAAAGAAATGTACTCTCCACTATTGCAAAATCGTTCGACCCGCTAGGTTGGCTAACACCTGCAATCATACTATTGAAAATCTTCATGCAAAAATTATGGCTAGCTGGCTTAGATTGGGACGAAGAGTTACCCTCTGATCTTAAAGATGAATGGATTACTTACCTTAATCGTTTCACACACTCTGAAAATATTCAGTTCCCGCGGTGGCTCGGAGATTCAAATAACACCACTAAACGAGAACTGCATGGTTTCAGTGATGCTTCCTGTACTGCTTACGCTGGAGTAGTGTATCTCAGAGTTTTGAGTAATAATGGTGATGTAAAACTTTACCTTGTACTTGCAAAATCTAAAGTTGCCCCAGTTAAACAGATTTCTCTCCCACGTCTCGAACTTTGTGGTGCAGTGCTTTTAGCAAAAATGATTAAACATGTTAAGACTCTTTTGAATATATCTGATAATGACGTATACACCTGGACAGATTCTACCATAGTTTTGGCATGGCTGCGTAAAACACCAAATACTTGGACTACATTTGTTGCAAATCGTACTTCAGAAATTTTAACACTTACTAATAGTAATCAATGGCATCATGTTAGTTCTTCAAACAATCCCGCCGATGTAGCATCACGTGGACTCTTTCCAGATGATTTACGACAATCCGAACTATGGTGGAATGGCCCTCAGTATTTATACAGTACAAATGAAATTGATTATTCTAATGTTGAGATTCCTTCGATTGATTTGGAAATGAAGCCTGTCACTAAAATACAATCTAATGTTAATTTTTGCGAGAATAATAATGTAACTTCTTATCTGAACCGATTTTCCACACTATCGAAATTAATTAGAGTTACTGCCTATTGTTGTCGTTATTTCAAAATATGTAAAGCTAAAATCACCCAGACACCGTTTGTTCCAAACAATTATCTAAGTACTAATGAACTTGATGAAGCTCTTAATCGTTGTATTAAATTATCACAATCCATTTCATTCGGAAATGAGATCCATCTACTGTCTCTAGGCAAACCAGTTCAGACTTCAAGTAAACTATATGTCCTACACCCCTTCATAGATGATGAAGGTATTGTTCGTGTTGGCGGTCGTCTTGCTAATGCAGAAATTTCAAATAATATGACAAATCCTGTTCTTTTAAGTTATGATTGTGTTCTGTCTAAACTTATCGTGTTAAATGCACATTTGAAGTCTCTGCATGGAGGACACCAACTCACCTTAAATTACATTCGCCAAAATTATTGGATTATTCGAGTCAAGAATCTTGTCAAAACTGTAATTAAAAAATGTATACCGTGTTTCAAACAGAAAGCTAACCCACTTGTGCCCTTTATGGCAAATTTACCTAAATTTCGTGTTTCACCTGGTCGTTCTTTCAGCACAAGTGGAGTAGACTTTTGTGGACCTTACACAATGAAATTGTATTCTGGTAGATGCCAAAGAACTTGTAAATCTTATGTTTGTTTGTTTGTTTGCACCGTCACAAAAGCCATTCATTTGGAGTTAGTCACTGACCTTACTTCTGCTGCGTTTATTGCCGCATTTAGACGCTTTACTGCTCGACGTGGTCACTGCAAGGAACTTTGGAGTGATCATGGCACAAACTTTGTAGGCGCGTCCCGTGAACTAGATCTTGCATTTAAGAATTCACAATCTCAGACAGTAACTGAAATTTCTGAACTTCTTGCTAATGATCGCACACAATGGAAGTTTATTCCACCACGCGCTCCACATTTTGGAGGTATCTGGGAGTCCGGTGTCAAAAGTATTAAGGGTCATTTGAAACGAGTTATCGGACAAACGTTACTAACCTACGAAGAATTATCTACTTTGTTGTCGCAAGTAGAAGCATGTGTTAACTCTCGTCCACTTACACTCATGAACTCCACTCTGGACGAACCCCCCTTGACACCTGGCCACTTTCTGGTCGGTGAACCATTAATCGGCGTTCCTGAGCCTTCTTTGCTTAATGTTAAATTAAGTCCATTGAATCGATGGCATATCATACAACGTATGGTGCAATGTTTATGGTGTCGTTGGCAAAATGAGTATTTAACAACATTGCAACATCGTTACAAATGGAATACTAAGAGACCCGACCTGCCTATTGGCACTGTTGTATTGGTAAAAGATGATACACTTCCTCCGGGAAAATGGCTTTTGGGACGAGTTATTCAGAAACACCCAGGGCCTGATGGGGTCACTAGAGTTGTTACATTACAGTATAAGGATAGTATGTTCAAACGGCCAATCGCTAAATTGTGCCCTCTGCCCCTGGATGATTCTTGAGATTTTGTTTTAATTTTTGTTTCTGTCCGTCTTAAGGACGTAGTCGTCCTTGGCCGGCGGTATGTTTAATTAACTAATGTTAATTAATGGTAAATAATAACGATTAAAAAAGTTTAATTCCTGCTATCCCTCGATAGATGTCGCTCACCAAAGTTAGAACACGCTAGTAGTATGTTTTGACCGATTATATATAAGCAAACTGGGAACTTAGCAAATTTGACAGTGTGTAATACTAGTAAGTAAGTGATAAATAAAAAGTGTAAAGTGTTGTGAGTGTTTAATTAACCAGACACAACTAAAGTTAGAAATTAAAAAAAATCAATCCTAAAATGCATGATTTCTAGGGTTTTATTTGAACAAAAATTTGTAAATTTTATATCCAAAAATGTATTTTAATACCACATTTTACATCAAATATTGACACACCTAAAGTTAGAAATTAAAAAAAATCAATCCTAAAATGCATGATTTCTAGGGTTTTATTTGAACAAAAATTTGTTAATTTTATATCAAAAAATGTATTTTAATACCACATTTTACATCAAATATTGACACACCTAAAGTTAGAAATTAAAAAAAATCAATCCTAAAATGCATGATTTCTAGGGTTTTATTTTAACAAAAATTTGTAAATTTTATATCCAAAAATGTTTTTTAATACCACATTTTACATCAAATTATGACACACCTAAAACTAGGAAATTCAATAAAATAATTCATAAAGTATAAGATTTCTAAGGTTTTATTAGGTCTTGACGCCGCAGATTATCACAAGAAATCAATGATTCGGGCTTACTGTCTAAATTTAAGCGCGACATTAAACGTGTGTTTTTAGAGGCTAAGACTATATCATGCAGTTACATGGTTAGGTTTTAATCTCAAAGTAAATTCTATTACTTACATTTTCGAAGAAATTGTTATAGATTAGGTCTTGACGCCGCAGATTACCACAAGAAATCAATGATTAGGGCTTACTGTCTAAATTTAAGTGCGACATTAAACGTCTGTTTTTAGAGGCTAAGACTATATCTTGCAGTTACATGGTTAGGTTTTAATCTCAAAGTAAATTCTATTACTTACATTTTCGAATAAATTGTTATAGATAAGGTCTTGACGCCGCAGATTACCACAAGAAATCAATGATTAGGGCTTACTGTCTAAATTTAAGTGCGACATTAAACGTGTGTTTTTAGAGGCTAAGACTATATCTTGCAGTTACGTGGTTAGGTTTTAATCTCAAAGTAAATTCTATTACTTACATTTTACAATAAATTGTTATAGATTAGGTCTTGACACCGCAGATTACCACAAGAAATCAATGATTAGGGCTTAATGTCTAAATTTAAGTGCGACAATAAACGTGTGTTTTTAGAGGTTAAGTCTATATCTTGCAGTTACATGGTTCGGTTTTTAATAATAATGCCACATTTTACATCAAATATTGACACACCTAAAGTTAGAAATTAAAAAAATGAATCCTAAAATGCATGATTTCTAGGGTTTTATTTTAACAAAAATTTGTAAATTTTATATCAAAAAATGTATTTTAATACCACATTTTACAACAAATATTGACACACCTAAAGTTAGAAATTATAAAAAATCAATCCTAAAATGCATGATTTCTAGGATTTTATTTTACAAAAATTTGTAAATTTTATATCTAAAAATGTATTTTAATACCACATTTTACATCAAATATTGACACACCTAAAGTTAGAAAGTCAAAAAAACCAATCCTAAAATGCATGATTTGTAGGGTTTTATTTGAACAAAAATTTGTAAATTTTATATCCAAAAATGTATTTTAATACCACATTTTACATCAAATATTGACACACCTAAAGTTAGAAATTAAAAAAAATCAATCCTAAAATGCATAATTTCTAGGATTTTATTTGAACAAAAATTTGTAAATTTTATATCCAAAAATGTATTTTAATACCACATTTTACATCAAATATTGACACACCTAAAGTTAGAAATTATAAAAAATCAATCCTAAAATGCATAATTTCTAGGGTTTTATTTGAACAAAAATTTGTAAAATTTATATCAAAAAATGTATTTTAATACCACATTTTACACCAAATATTGACACACCTAAAGTTAGAAATTAAAAAAAATCAATCCTAAAATGCATGATTTCTAGGGTTTTATTTGAACAAAAATTTTGTAAATTTTATATCCAAAAATGTTTTTTAATACCACATTTTACATCAAATTATGACACACCTAAAACTAGGAAATTCAATAAAATAATTCATAAAGTATAAGATTTCTAAGGTTTTATTAGGTCTTGACGCCGCAGATTATCACAAGAAATCAATGATTAGGGCTTACTGTCTAAATTTAAGCGCGACATTAAACGTGTGTTTTTAGAGGCTAAGACTATATCTTGCAGTTACATGGTTAGGTTTTAATCTCAAAGTAAATTCTATTACTTACATTTTCGAATAAATTGTTATAGATTAGGTCTTGACGCCGCAGATTACCACAAGAAATCAATGATTAGGGCTTACTGTCTAAATTTAAGTGCGACATTAAACGTGTGTTTTTAGAGGCTTAGACTATATCTTGCAGTTACATGGTTAGGTTTTAATCTCAAAGTAAATTCTATTACTTACATTTTACAATAAATTGTTATAGATTAGGTCTTGACACCGCAGATTACCACAAGAAATCAATGATTAGGGCTTAATGTCTAAATTTAAGTGCGACAATAAACGTGTGTTTTTAGAGGTTAAGTCTATATCTTGCAGTTACATGGTTCGGTTTTTAATAATAATGCCACATTTTACATCAAATATTGACACACCTAAAGTGAGAAATTAAAAAAAACAATCCTAAAATGCATGATTTCTAGGGTTTTATTTTAACAAAAATTTGTAAATTTTATATCAAAAAATGTATTTTAATACCACATTTTACAACAAATATTGACACACCTAAAGTTAGAAATTATAAAAAATCAATCCTAAAATGCATGATTTCTAGGATTTTATTTTACAAAAATTTGTAAATTTTATATCTAAAAATGTATTTTAATACCACATTTTACATCAAATATTGACACACCTAAAGTTAGAAAGTCAAAAAAACCAATCCTAAAATGCATGATTTGTAGGGTTTTATTTGAACAAAAATTTGTAAATTTTATATCCAAAAATGTATTTTAATACCACATTTTACATCAAATATTGACACACCTAAAGTTAGAAATTAAAAAAAATCAATCCTAAAATGCATAATTTCTAGGATTTTATTTGAACAAAAATTTGTAAATTTTATATCCAAAAATGTATTTTAATACCACATTTTACATCAAATATTGACACACCTAAAGTTAGAAATTATAAAAAATCAATCCTAAAATGCATAATTTCTAGGGTTTTATTTGAACAAAAATTTGTAAATTTTATATCAAAAAATGTATTTTAATACCACATTTTACATCAAATATTGACACACCTAAAGTTAGAAATTAAAAAAAATCAATCCTAAAATGCATGATTTCTAGGGTTTTATTTGAACAAAAATTTTGTAAATTTTATATCCAAAAATGTATTTTAATACCACATTTTACATCAAATTATGACACACCTAAAACTAGGAAATTCAATAAAATAATTCATAAAGTATAAGATTTCTAAGGTTTTATTAGGTCTTGACGCCGCAGATTATCACAAGAAATCAATGATTAGGGCTTACTGTCTAAATTGAAGCGCGACATTAAACGTGTGTTTTTAGAGGCTAAGACTATATCATGCAGTTACATGGTTAGGTTTTAATCTCAAAGTAAATTCTATTACTTACATTTTCGAATAAATTGTTATAGATTAGGTCTTGACGCCGCAGATTACCACAAGAAATCAATGATTAGGGCTTACTGTCTAAATTTAAGTGCGACATTAAACGTGTGTTTTTAGAGGCTTAGACTATATCTTGCAGTTACATGGTTAGGTTTTAATCTCAAAGTAAATTCTATTACTTACATTTTACAATAAATTGTTATAGATTAGGTCTTGACACCGCAGATTACCACAAGAAATCAATGATTAGGGCTTAATGTCTAAATTTAAGTGCGACAATAAACGTGTGTTTTTAGAGGTTAAGTCTATATCTTGCAGTTACATGGTTCGGTTTTTAATAATAATACCACATTTTACATCAAATATTGACACACCTAAAGTTAGGAATTAAAAAAATCAATCCTAAAATGCATGATTTCTAGGGTTTTATTTTAACAAAAATTTGTAAATTTTATATCAAAAAATGTATTTTAATACCACATTATACAACAAATATTGACACACCTAAAGTAAGAAATTATAAAAAATCAATCCTAAAATGCATGATTTCTAGGATTTTATTTTACAAAAATTTGTAAATTTTATATCTAAAAATGTATTTTAATACCACATTTTACATCAAATATTGACACACCTAAAGTTAGAAATTAAAAAAAATCAATCCTAAAATGCATGATTTCTAGGGTTTTATTTGAACAAAAATTTGTAAATTTTATATTCAAAAATCTTTTTTAATACCACATTTTACATCAAATTATGACACAACTAAAGTTAGAAAGTCAAAAAAACCAATCCTAAAATGCATGATTTCTAGGGTTTTATTTGAACAAAAATTTTGTAAATTTTATATCCAAAAATGTATTTTAATACCACATTTTACATCAAATATTGACACAACTAAAGTTAGAAATTAAAAAAAATCAATCCTAAAATGCATGATTTCTAGGGTTTTATTTGAACAAAAATTTGTAAATTTTATATCCAAAAATGTAGTTTAATACCACATTTTACATCAAATATTGACACACCTAAAGTTAGAAATTAAAAAAAATCAATCCTAAAATGCATGATTTCTAGGGTTTTATTTGAACAAAAATTTGTTAATTTTATATCAAAATATGTATTTTAATACCACATTTTACATCAAATATTGACACACCTAAAGTTAGAAATTAAAAAAAATCAATCCTAAAATGCATGATTTCTAGGGTTTTATTTTAACAAAAATTTGTAAATTTTATATCAAAAAATGTATTTTAATACCACATTTTACATCAAATTATGACACACCTAAAACTAGGATATTCAATAAAATAATTCATAAAGTATAAGATTTCTAAGGTTTTATTAGGTCTTGACGCCGCAGATTATCACAAGAAATCAATGATTAGGGCTTACTGTCTAAATTTAAGCGCGACATTAAACGTGTGTTTTTAGAGGCTAAGACTATATCTTGCAGTTACATGGTTAGGTTTTAATCTCAAAGTAAATTCTATTACTTACATTTTACAATAAATTGTTATAGATTAGGTCTTGACACCGCAGATTACCACAAGAAATCAATGATTAGGGCTTAATGTCTAAATTTAAGTGCGACAATAAACGTGTGTTTTTAGAGGTTAAGTCTATATCTTGCAGTTACATGGTTCGGTTTTTAATAATAATGCCACATTTTACATCAAATATTGACACACCTAAAGTTAGAAATTAAAAAAAATCAATCCTAAAATGCATGATTTCTAGGGTTTTATTTGAACAAAAATTTGTAAATTTTATATCCAAAAATGTTTTTTAATACCACATTTTACATCAAATTATGACACACCTAAAGTTAGAAAGTCAAAAAAACCAATCCTAAAATGCATGATTTCTAGGGTTTTATTTGAACAAAAATTTTGTAAATTTTATATCAAAAAATGTATTTTAATACCACATTTTACATCAAATATTGACACACCTAAAGTTAGAAATTAAAAAAAATCAATCCTAAAATGCATAATTTCTAGGGTTTTATATGAACAAAAATTTGTAAATTTTATATCCAAAAATGTATTTTAATACCACATTTTACATCAAATATTGACACACCTAAAGTTAGAAATTATAAAAAATCAATCCTAAAATGCATAATTTCTAGGGTTTTATTTGAACAAAAATTTGTAAATTTTATATCAAAAAATGTATTTTAATACCACATTTTACATCAAATATTGACACACCTAAAGTTAGAAATTAAAAAAAATCAATCCTAAAATGCATGATTTCTAGGGTTTTATTTTAACAAAAATTTGTAAATTTTATATCCAAAAATGTTTTTTAATACCACATTTTACATCAAATTATGACACACCTAAAACTAGGAAATTCAATAAAATAATTCATAAAGTATAAGATTTCTAAGGTTTTATTAGGTCTTGACGCCGCAGATTATCACAAGAAATCAATGATTAGGGCTTACTGTCTAAATTTAAGCGCGACATTAAACGTGTGTTTTTAGAGGCTAAGACTATATCATGCAGTTACATGGTTAGGTTTTAATCTCAAAGTAAATTCTATTACTTACATTTTCGAATAAATTGTTATAGATTAGGTCTTGACGCCGCAGATTACCACAAGAAATCAATGATTAGGGCTTACTGTCTAAATTTAAGTGCGACATTAAACGTCTGTTTTTAGAGGCTAAGACTATATCTTGCAGTTACATGGTTAGGTTTTAATCTCAAAGTAAATTCTATTACTTACATTTTCGAATAAATTGTTATAGATAAGGTCTTGACGCCGCAGATTACCACAAGAAATCAATGATTAGGGCTTAATGTATAAATTTAAGTGCGACAATAAACGTGTGTTTTTAGAGGTTAAGTCTATATCTTGCAGTTACATGGTTCGGTTTTTAATAATAATACCACATTTTACATCAAATATTGACACACCTAAAGTTAGAAATTAAAAAAATCAATCCTAAAATGCATGATTTCTAGGGTTTTATTTTAACAAAAATTTGTAAATTTTATATCAAAAAATGTATTTTAATACCACATTTTACAACAAATATTGACACACCTAAAGTTAGAAATTATAAAAAATCAATCCTAAAATGCATGATTTCTAGGATTTTATTTTACAAAAATTTGTAAATTTTATATCTAAAAATGTATTTTAATACCACATTTTACATCAAATATTTACACACCTAAAGTTAGAAATTAAAAAAAATCAATCCTAAAATGCATGATTTGTAAGATTTTATTTGAACAAAAATTTGTTAATTTTATATCCAAAAATGTTTTTCAATACCACATTTTACATCAAATTATGACACACCTAAAGTTAGAAAGTCAAAAAAACCAACCCTAAAATGCATAATTTCTAGGGTTTTATTTGAACAAAAATTTGTAAATTTTATATCCAAAAATGATTTTTAATACCACATTTTACATCAAATTATGACACACCTAAAGTTAGAAAGTCAAAAAAACCAATCCTAAAATGCATGATTTCTAGGGTTTTATTTGAACAAAAATTTTGTAAATTTTATATCAAAAAATGTATTTTAATACCACATTTTACATCAAATATTGACACAACTAAAGTTAGAAATTAAAAAAAATCAATCCTAAAATGCATGATTTCTAGGGTTTTATTTGAACAAAAATTTGTAAATTTTATATCCAAAAATGTATTTTAATACCACATTTTACATCAAATATTGACACACCTAAAGTTAGAAATTAAAAAAAATCAATCCTAAAATGCATAATTTCTAGGGTTTTATATGAACAAAAATTTGTAAATTTTATATCGAAAAATGTATTTTAATACCACATTTTACATCAAATATTGACACACCTAAAGTTAGAAATTATAAAAAATCAATCCTAAAATGCATAATTTCTAGGGTTTTATTTGAACAAAAATTTGTAAATTTTATATCAAAAAATGTATTTTAATACCACATTTTACATCAAATATTGACACACCTAAAGTTAGAAATTAAAAAAATCAATCCTAAAATGCATGATTTCTAGGGTTTTATTTTAACAAAAATTTGTAAATTTTATATCCAAAAATGTTTTTTAATACCACATTTTACATCAAATTATGACACACCTAAACTAGGAAATTCAATAAAATAATTCATAAAGTATAAGATTTCTAAGGTTTTATTAGGTCTTGACGCCGCAGATTATCACAAGAAATCAATGATTAGGGCTTACTGTCTAAATTTAAGCGCGACATTAAACGTGTGTTTTTAGAGGCTAAGACTATATCATGCAGTTACATGGTTAGGTTTTAATCTCAAAGTAAATTCTATTACTTACATTTTCGAATAAATTGTTATAGATTAGGTCTTGACGCCGCAGATTACCACAAGAAATCAATGATTAGGGCTTACTGTCTAAATTTAAGTGCGACATTAAACGTCTGTTTTTAGAGGCTAAGACTATATCTTGCAGTTACATGGTTAGGTTTTAATCTCAAAGTAATTCTATTACTTACATTTTCGAATAAATTGTTATAGATAAGGTCTTGACGCCGCAGATTACCACAAGAAATCAATGATTAGGGCTTACTGTCTAAATTTAAGTGCGACATTAAACGTGTGTTTTTAGAGGCTAAGACTATATCTTGCAGTTACATGGCTAGGTTTTAATCTCAAAGTAAGTTTTTTAATTTACATGTGAGTGTTAATTGTAATAGATTAGATCTTGACGCCGCAGATTAATACAAAAATTCAATGATTAGGGCTTACTGCCAAAATTTAAGTGCGACATTAAACGTGTGTTTTTAGAGGCTAAGACTATATCTTGCAGTTACATGGTTAGGTTTTAATCTCAAAGTAAATTCTATTACTTACATTTTACAATAAATTGTTATAGATTAGGTCTTGACACCGCAGATTACCACAAGAAATCAATGATTAGGGCTTAATGTCTAAATTTAAGTGCGACAATAAACGTGTGTTTTTAGAGGTTAAGTCTATATCTTGCAGTTACATGGTTCGGTTTTTAATAATAATACCACATTTTACATCAAATATTGACACACCTAAAGTTAGAAATTAAAAAAATCAATCCTAAAATGCATGATTTCTAGGGTTTTATTTTAACAAAAATTTGTAAATTTTATATCAAAAAATGTATTTTAATACCACATTTTACAACAAATATTGACACACCTAAAGTTAGAAATTATAAAAAATCAATCCTAAAATGCATGATTTCTAGGATTTTATTTTACAAAAATTTGTAAATTTTATATCTAAAAATGTATTTTAATACCACATTTTACATCAAATATTGACACACCTAAAGTTAGAAATTAAAAAAAATCAATCCTAAAATGCATGATTTCTAGGGTTTTATTTGAACAAAAATTTGTAAATTTTATATTCAAAAATGTTTTTTAATACCACATTTTACATCAAATTATGACACAACTAAAGTTAGAAAGTCAAAAAAACCAATCCTAAAATGCATGATTTCTAGGGTTTTATTTGAACAAAAATTTTGTAAATTTTATATCCAAAAATGTATTTTAATACCACATTTTACATCAAATATTGACACAACTAAAGTTAGAAATTAAAAAAAATCAATCCTAAAATGCATGATTTCTAGGGTTTTATTTGAACAAAAATTTGTAAATTTTATATCCAAAAATGTATTTTAATACCACATTTTACATCAAATATTGACACACCTAAAGTTAGAAATTAAAAAAAATCAATCCTAAAATGCATGATTTCTAGGGTTTTATTTGAACAAAAATTTGTTAATTTTATATCAAAAAATGTATTTTAATACCACATTTTACATCAAATATTGACACACCTAAAGTTAGAAATTAAAAAAAATCAATCCTAAAATGCATGATTTCTAGGGTTTTATTTTAACAAAAATTTGTAAATTTTATATCCAAAAATGTATTTTAATACCACATTTTACATCAAATTATGACACACCTAAAACTAGGAAATTCAATAAAATAATTCATAAAGTATAAGATTTCTAAGGTTTTATTAGGTCTTGACGCCGCAGATTATCACAAGAAATCAATGATTAGGGCTTACTGTCTAAATTGAAGCGCGACATTAAACGTGTGTTTTTAGAGGCTAAGACTATATCATGCAGTTACATGGTTAGGTTTTAATCTCAAAGTAAATTCTATTACTTACATTTTCGAATAAATTGTTATAGATTAGGTCTTGACGCCGCAGATTACCACAAGAAATCAATGATTAGGGGCTTACTGTCTAAATTTAAGTGCGACATTAAACGTGTGTTTTTAGAGGCTTAGACTATATCTTGCAGTTACATGGTTAGGTTTTAATCTCAAAGTAAATTCTATTACTTACATTTTACAATAAATTGTTATAGATTAGGTCTTGACACCGCAGATTACCACAAGAAATCAATGATTAGGGCTTAATGTCTAAATTTAAGTGCGACAATAAACGTGTGTTTTTAGAGGTTAAGTCTATATCTTGCAGTTACATGGTTCGGTTTTTAATAATAATACCACATTTTACATCAAATATTGACACACCTAAAGTTAGGAATTAAAAAAATCAATCCTAAAATGCATGATTTCTAGGGTTTTTATTTTAACAAAAATTTGTAAATTTTATATCAAAAAATGTATTTTAATACCACATTATACAACAAATATTGACACACCTAAAGTAAGAAATTATAAAAAATCAATCCTAAAATGCATGATTTCTAGGATTTTATTTTACAAAAATTTGTAAATTTTATATCTAAAAATGTATTTTAATACCACATTTTACATCAAATATTGACACACCTAAAGTTAGAAATTAAAAAAAATCAATCCTAAAATGCATGATTTCTAGGGTTTTATTTGAACAAAAATTTGTAAATTTTATATTCAAAAATGTTTTTTAATACCACATTTTACATCAAATTATGACACAACTAAAGTTAGAAAGTCAAAAAAACCAATCCTAAAATGCATGATTTCTAGGGTTTTATTTGAACAAAAATTTTGTAAATTTTATATCCAAAAATGTATTTTAATACCACATTTTACATCAAATATTGACACAACTAAAGTTAGAAATTAAAAAAATCAATCCTAAAATGCATGATTTCTAGGGTTTTATTTGAACAAAAATTTGTAAATTTTATATCCAAAAATGTAGTTTAATACCACATTTTACATCAAATATTGACACACCTAAAGTTAGAAATTAAAAAAAATCAATCCTAAAATGGCATGATTTCTAGGGTTTTATTTGAACAAAAATTTGTTAATTTTATATCAAAATATGTATTTTAATACCACATTTTACATCAAATATTGACACACCATTGTATCACCTAAAGTTAGAAATTAAAAAAAATCAATCCTAAAATGCAAGATTTCTAGGGTTTTATTTTAACAAAAATTTGTAAATTTTATATCAAAAAATGTATTTTAATACCACATTTTACATCAAATTATGACACACCTAAAACTAGGATATTCAATAAAATAATTCATAAAGTATAAGATTTCTAAGGTTTTATTAGGTCTTGACGCCGCAGATTATCACAAGAAATCAATGATTAGGGCTTACTGTCTAAATTTAAGCGCGACATTAAACGTGTGTTTTTAGAGGCTTAGACTATATCTTGCAGTTACATGGTTAGGTTTTAATCTCAAAGTAAATTCTATTACTTACATTTTACAATAAATTGTTATAGATTAGGTCTTGACACCGCAGATTACCACAAGAAATCAATGATTAGGGCTTAATGTCTAAATTTAAGTGCGACAATAAACGTGTGTTTTTAGAGGTTAAGTCTATATCTTGCAGTTACATGGTTCGGTTTTTAATAATAATGCCACATTTTACATCAAATATTGACACACCTAAAGTTAGAAATTAAAAAAATCAATCCTAAAATGCATGATTTCTAGGGTTTTATTTTAACAAAAATTTGTAAATTTTATATCAAAAAATGTATTTTAATACCACATTATACAACAAATATTGACACACCTAAAGTTAGAAATTATAAAAAATCAATCCTAAAATGCATGATTTCTAGGATTTTATTTTACAAAAATTTGTAAATTTTATATCTAAAAATGTATTTTAATACCACATTTTACATCAAATATTGACACACCTAAAGTTAGAAAGTCAAAAAAATCAATCCTAAAATGCATGATTTGTAGGGTTTTATTTGAACAAAAATTTGTAAATTTTATATCCAAAAATGTATTTTAATACCACATTTTACATCAAATATTGACACACCTAAAGTTAGAAATTAAAAAAAATCAATCCTAAAATGCATAATTTCTAGGATTTTATTTGAACAAAAATTTGTAAATTTTATATCCAAAAATGTATTTTAATACCACATTTTACATCAAATATTGACACACCTAAAGTTAGAAATTATAAAAAATCAATCCTAAAATGCATAATTTCTAGGGTTTTATTTGAACAAAAATTTGTAAATTTTATATCAAAAAATGTATTTTAATACCACATTTTACATCAAATATTGACACACCTAAAGTTAGAAATTAAAAAAAATCAATCCTAAAATGCATGATTTCTAGGGTTTTATTTGAACAAAAATTTTGTAAATTTTATATCCAAAAATGTATTTTAATACCACATTTTACATCAAATTATGACACACCTAAAACTAGGAAATTCAATAAAATAATTCATAAAGTATAAGATTTCTAAGGTTTTATTAGGTCTTGACGCCGCAGATTATCACAAGAAATCAATGATTAGGGCTTACTGTCTAAATTGAAGCGCGACATTAAACGTGTGTTTTTAGAGGCTAAGACTATATCATGCAGTTACATGGTTAGGTTTTAATCTCAAAGTAAATTCTATTACTTACATTTTCGAATAAATTGTTATAGATTAGGTCTTGACGCCGCAGATTACCACAAGAAATCAATGATTAGGGCTTACTGTCTAAATTTAAGTGCGACATTAAACGTGTGTTTTTAGAGGCTTAGACTATATCTTGCAGTTACATGGTTAGGTTTTAATCTCAAAGTAAATTCTATTACTTACATTTTACAATAAATTGTTATAGATTAGGTCTTGACACCGCAGATTACCACAAGAAATCAATGATTAGGGCTTAATGTCTAAATTTAAGTGCGACAATAAACGTGTGTTTTTAGAGGTTAAGTCTATATCTTGCAGTTACATGGTTCGGTTTTTAATAATAATGCCACATTTTACATCAAATATTGACACACCTAAAGTGAGAAATTAAAAAAAACAATCCTAAAATGCATGATTTCTAGGGTTTTATTTTAACAAAAATTTGTAAATTTTATATCAAAAAATGTATTTTAATACCACATTTTACATCAAATATTGACACACCTAAAGTTAGAAATTATAAAAAATCAATCCTAAAATGCATGATTTCTAGGATTTTATTTTACAAAAATTTGTAAATTTTATATCTAAAAATGTATTTTAATACCACATTTTACATCAAATATTGACACACCTAAAGTTAGAAAGTCAAAAAAACCAATCCTAAAATGCATGATTTCTAGGGTTTTATTTGAACAAAAATTTGTAAATTTTATATCCAAAAATGTATTTTAATACCACATTTTACATCAAATATTGACACACCTAAAGTTAGAAATTAAAAAAAATCAATCCTAAAATGCATAATTTCTAGGATTTTATTTGAACAAAAATTTGTAAATTTTATATCCAAAAATGTATTTTAATACCACATTTTACATCAAATATTGACACACCTAAAGTTAGAAATTATAAAAAATCAATCCTAAAATGCATAATTTCTAGGGTTTTAATTTGAACAAAAATTTGTAAATTTTATATCAAAAAATGTATTTTAATACCACATTTTACATCAAATATTGACACACCTAAAGTTAGAAATTAAAAAAAATCAATCCTAAAATGCATGATTTCTAGGGTTTTATTTGAACAAAAATTTTGTAAATTTTATATCCAAAAATGTATTTTAATACCACATTTTACATCAAATTATGACACACCTAAAACTAGGAAATTCAATAAAATAATTCATAAAGTATAAGATTTCTAAGGTTTTATTAGGTCTTGACGCCGCAGATTATCACAAGAAATCAATGATTAGGGCTTACTGTCTAAATTGAAGCGCGACATTAAACGTGTGTTTTTAGAGGCTAAGACTATATCATGCAGTTACATGGTTAGGTTTTAATCTCAAAGTAAATTCTATTACTTACATTTTCGAATAAATTGTTATAGATTAGGTCTTGACGCCGCAGATTACCACAAGAAATCAATGATTAGGGCTTACTGTCTAAATTTAAGTGCGACATTAAACGTGTGTTTTTAGAGGCTAAGACTATATCTTGCAGTTACATGGTTAGGTTTTAATCTCAAAGTAAATTCTATTACTTACATTTTACAATAAATTGTTATAGATTAGGTCTTGACACCGCAGATTACCACAAGAAATCAATGATTAGGGCTTAATGTATAAATTTAAGTGCGACAATAAACGTGTGTTTTTAGAGGTTAAGTCTATATCTTGCAGTTACATGGTTCGGTTTTTAATAATAATACCACATTTTACATCAAATATTGACACACCTAAAGTTAGGAATTAAAAAAATCAATCCTAAAATGCATGATTTCTAGGGTTTTATTTTAACAAAAATTTGTAAATTTTATATCAAAAAATGTATTTTAATACCACATTTTACATCAAATATTGACACACCTAAAGTAAGAAATTATAAAAAATCAATCCTAAAATGCATGATTTCTAGGATTTTATTTTACAAAAATTTGTAAATTTTATATCTAAAAATGTATTTTAATACCACATTTTACATCAAATATTGACACACCTAAAGTTAGAAATTAAAAAAAATCAATCCTAAAATGCATGATTTCTAGGGTTTTATTTGAACAAAAATTTGTAAATTTTATATTCAAAAATCTTTTTTAATACCACATTTTACATCAAATTATGACACAACTAAAGTTAGAAAGTCAAAAAAACCAATCCTAAAATGCATGATTTCTAGGGTTTTATTTGAACAAAAATTTTGTAAATTTTATATCCAAAAATGTATTTTAATACCACATTTTACATCAAATATTGACACAACTAAAGTTAGAAATTAAAAAAAATCAATCCTAAAATGCATGATTTCTAGGGTTTTATTTGAACAAAAATTTGTAAATTTTATATCCAAAAATGTAGTTTAATACCACATTTTACATCAAATATTGACACACCTAAAGTTAGAAATTAAAAAAAATCAATCCTAAAATGCATGATTTCTAGGGTTTTATTTGAACAAAAATTTGTTAATTTTATATCAAAATATGTATTTTAATACCACATTTTACATCAAATATTGACACACCTAAAGTTAGAAATTAAAAAAAATCAATCCTAAAATGCATGATTTCTAGGGTTTTATTTTAACAAAAATTTGTAAATTTTATATCAAAAAATGTATTTTAATACCACATTTTACATCAAATTATGACACACCTAAAACTAGGATATTCAATAAAATAATTCATAAAGTATAAGATTTCTAAGGTTTTATTAGGTCTTGACGCCGCAGATTATCACAAGAAATCAATGATTAGGGCTTACTGTCTAAATTTAAGCGCGACATTAAACGTGTGTTTTTAGAGGCTTAGACTATATCTTGCAGTTACATGGTTAGGTTTTAATCTCAAAGTAAATTCTATTACTTACATTTTACAATAAATTGTTATAGATTAGGTCTTGACACCGCAGATTACCACAAGAAATCAATGATTAGGGCTTAATGTCTAAATTTAAGTGCGACAATAAACGTGTGTTTTTAGAGGTTAAGTCTATATCTTGCAGTTACATGGTTCGGTTTTTAATAATAATGCCACATTTTACATCAAATATTGACACACCTAAAGTGAGAAATTAAAAAAAACAATCCTAAAATGCATGATTTCTAGGGTTTTATTTTAACAAAAATTTGTAAATTTTATATCAAAAAATGTATTTTAATACCACATTATACAACAAATATTGACACACCTAAAGTTAGAAATTATAAAAAATCAATCCTAAAATGCATGATTTCTAGGATTTTATTTTACAAAAATTTGTAAATTTTATATCTAAAAATGTATTTTAATACCACATTTTACATCAAATATTGACACACCTAAAGTTAGAAAGTCAAAAAAACCAATCCTAAAATGCATGATTTCTAGGGTTTTATTTGAACAAAAATTTGTAAATTTTATATCCAAAAATGTATTTTAATACCACATTTTACATCAAATATTGACACACCTAAAGTTAGAAATTAAAAAAAATCAATCCTAAAATGCATAATTTCTAGGATTTTATTTGAACAAAAATTTGTAAATTTTATATCCAAAAATGTATTTTAATACCACATTTTACATCAAATATTGACACACCTAAAGTTAGAAATTAAAAAAAATCAATCCTAAAATGCATAATTTCTAGGGTTTTATTTGAACAAAAATTTGTAAATTTTATATCAAAAAATGTATTTTAATACCACATTTTACATCAAATATTGACACACCTAAAGTTAGAAATTAAAAAAAATCAATCCTAAAATGCATGATTTCTAGGGTTTTATTTGAACAAAAAATTTGTAAATTTTATATCCAAAAATGCTTTTTAATACCACATTTTACATCAAATTATGACACACCTAAAACTAGGAAATTCAATAAAATAATTCATAAAGTATAAGATTTCTAAGGTTTTATTAGGTCTTGACGCCGCAGATTATCACAAGAAATCAATGATTAGGGCTTACTGTCTAAATTGAAGCGCGACATTAAACGTGTGTTTTTAGAGGCTAAGACTATATCATGCAGTTACATGGTTGGGTTTTAATCTCAAAGTAAATTCTATTACTTACATTTTCGAATAAATTGTTATAGATTAGGTCTTGACGCCGCAGATTACCACAAGAAATCAATGATTAGGGCTTACTGTCTAAATTTAAGTGCGACATTAAACGTGTGTTTTTAGAGGCTTAGACTATATCTTGCAGTTACATGGTTAGGTTTTAATCTCAAAGTAAATTCTATTACTTACATTTTACAATAAATTGTTATAGATTAGGTCTTGACACCGCAGATTACCACAAGAAATCAATGATTAGGGCTTAATGTCTAAATTTAAGTGCGACAATAAACGTGTGTTTTTAGAGGTTAAGTCTATATCTTGCAGTTACATGGTTCGGTTTTTAATAATAATACCACATTTTACATCAAATATTGACACACCTAAAGTTAGGAATTAAAAAAATCAATCCTAAAATGCATGATTTCTAGGGTTTTATTTTAACAAAAATTTGTAAATTTTATATCAAAAAATGTATTTTAATACCACATTATACAACAAATATTGACACACCTAAAGTAAGAAATTATAAAAAATCAATCCTAAAATGCATGATTTCTAGGATTTTATTTTACAAAAATTTGTAAATTTTATATCTAAAAATGTATTTTAATACCACATTTTACATCAAATATTGACACACCTAAAGTTAGAAATTAAAAAAAATCAATCCTAAAATGCATGATTTCTAGGGTTTTATTTGAACAAAAATTTGTAAATTTTATATTCAAAAATGTTTTTTAATACCACATTTTACATCAAATTATGACACAACTAAAGTTAGAAAGTCAAAAAAACCAATCCTAAAATGCATGATTTCTAGGGTTTTATTTGAACAAAAATTTTTTAAATTTTATATCCAAAAATGTATTTTAATACCACATTTTACATCAAATATTGACACAACTAAAGTTAGAAATTAAAAAAAATCAATCCTAAAATGCATGATTTCTAGGGTTTTATTTGAACAAAAATTTGTAAATTTTATATCCAAAAATGTAGTTTAATACCACATTTTACATCAAATATTGACACACCTAAAGTTAGAAATTAAAAAAAATCAATCCTAAAATGCATGATTTCTAGGGTTTTATTTGAACAAAAATTTGTTAATTTTATATCAAAATATGTATTTTAATACCACATTTTACATCAAATATTGACACACCTAAAGTTAGAAATTAAAAAAAATCAATCCTAAAATCCATGATTTCTAGGGTTTTATTTTAACAAAAATTTGTAAATTTTATATCCAAAAATGTTTTTTAATACCACATTTTACATCAAATTATGACACACCTAAAGTTAGAAAGTCAAAAAAACAAATCCTAAAATGCATGATTTCTAGGGTTTTATTTGAACAAAAATTTTGTAAATTTTATATCAAAAAATGTATTTTAATACCACATTTTACATCAAATATTGACACACCTAAAGTTAGAAATTAAAAAAAATCAATCCTAAAATGCATAATTTCTAGGGTTTTATATGAACAAAAATTTGTAAATTTTATATCCAAAAATGTATTTTAATACCACATTTTACATCAAATATTGACACACCTAAAGTTAGAAATTATAAAAAATCAATCCTAAAATGCATAATTTCTAGGGTTTTATTTGAACAAAAATTTGTAAATTTTATATCAAAAAATGTATTTTAATACCACATTTTACATCAAATATTGACACACCTAAAGTTAGAAATTAAAAAAAATCAATCCTAAAATGCATGATTTCTAGGGTTTTATTTTAACAAAAATTTGTAAATTTTATATCCAAAAATGTTTTTTAATACCACATTTTACATCAAATTATGACACACCTAAAACTAGGAAATTCAATAAAATAATTCATAAAGTATAAGATTTCTAAGGTTTTATTAGGTCTTGACGCCGCAGATTATCACAAGAAATCAATGATTAGGGCTTACTGTCTAAATTTAAGCGCGACATTAAACGTGTGTTTTTAGAGGCTAAGACTATATCATGCAGTTACATGGTTAGGTTTTAATCTCAAAGTAAATTCTATTACTTACATTTTCGAATAAATTGTTATAGATTAGGTCTTGACGCCGCAGATTACCACAAGAAATCAATGATTAGGGCTTACTGTCTAAATTTAAGTGCGACATTAAACGTCTGTTTTTAGAGGCTAAGACTATATCTTGCAGTTACATGGTTAGGTTTTAATCTCAAAGTAAATTCTATTACTTACATTTTCGAATAAATTGTTATAGATAAGGTCTTGACGCCGCAGATTACCACAAGAAATCAATGATTAGGGCTTAATGTATAAATTTAAGTGCGACAATAAACGTGTGTTTTTAGAGGTTAAGTCTATATCTTGCAGTTACATGGTTCGGTTTTTAATAATAATACCACATTTTACATCAAATATTGACACACCTAAAGTTAGAAATTAAAAAAATCAATCCTAAAATGCATGATTTCTAGGGTTTTATTTTAACAAAAATTTGTAAATTTTATATCAAAAAATGTATTTTAATACCACATTTTACAACAAATATTGACACACCTAAAGTTAGAAATTATAAAAAATCAATCCTAAACTGCATGATTTCTAGGATTTTATTTTACAAAAATTTGTAAATTTTATATCTAAAAATGTATTTTAATACCACATTTTACATCAAATATTTACACACCTAAAGTTAGAAATTAAAAAAAATCAATCCTAAAATGCATGATTTGTAGGATTTTATTTGAACAAAAATTTGTAAATTTTATATCCAAAAATGTTTTTCAATACCACATTTTACATCAAATTATGACACACCTAAAGTTAGAAAGTCAAAAAAACCAACCCTAAAATGCATAATTTCTAGGGTTTTATTTGAACAAAAATTTATAAATTTTATATCCAAAAATGATTTTTAATACCACATTTTACATCAAATTATGACACACCTAAAGTTAGAAAGTCAAAAAAACCAATCCTAAAATGCATGATTTCTAGGGTTTTATTTGAACAAAAATTTTGTAAATTTTATATCAAAAAATGTATTTTAATACCACATTTTACATCAAATATTGACACAACTAAAGTTAGAAATTAAAAAAAATCAATCCTAAAATGCATGATTTCTAGGGTTTTATTTGAACAAAAATTTGTAAATTTTATATCCAAAAATGTATTTTAATACCACATTTTACATCAAATATTGACACACCTAAAGTTAGAAATTAAAAAAAATCAATCCTAAAATGCATAATTTCTAGGGTTTTATATGAACAAAAATTTGTAAATTTTATATCGAAAAATGTATTTTAATACCACATTTTACATCAAATGTTGACATACCTAAAGTTAGAAATTATAAAAAATCAATCCTAAAATGCATAATTTCTAGGGTTTTATTTGAACAAAAATTTGTAAATTTTATATCAAAAAATGTATTTTAATACCACATTTTACATCAAATATTGACACACCTAAAGTTAGAAATTAAAAAAAATCAATCCTAAAATGCATGATTTCTAGGGTTTTATTTTAACAAAAATTTGTAAATTTTATATCCAAAAATGTTTTTTAATACCACATTTTACATCAAATTATGACACACCTAAAACTAGGAAATTCAATAAAATAATTCATAAAGTATAAGATTTCTAAGGTTTTATTAGGTCTTGACGCCGCAGATTATCACAAGAAATCAATGATTAGGGCTTACTGTCTAAATTTAAGCGCGACATTAAACGTGTGTTTTTAGAGGCTAAGACTATATCATGCAGTTACATGGTTAGGTTTTAATCTCAAAGTAAATTCTATTACTTACATTTTCGAATAAATTGTTATAGATTAGGTCTTGACGCCGCAGATTACCACAAGAAATCAATGATTAGGGCTTACTGTCTAAATTTAAGTGCGACATTAAACGTGTGTTTTTAGAGGCTAAGACTATATCTTGCAGTTACATGGTTAGGTTTTAATCTCAAAGTAAATTCTATTACTTACATTTTCGAATAAATTGTTATAGATAAGGTCTTGACGCCGCAGATTACCACAAGAAATCAATGATTAGGGCTTACTGTCTAAATTTAAGTGCGACATTAAACGTGTGTTTTTAGAGGCTAAGACTATATCTTGCAGTTACATGGCTAGGTTTTAATCTCAAAGTAAGTTTTTTAACTTACATGTGAGTGTTAATTGTAATAGATTAGATCTTGACGCCGCAGATTAATACAAAAATTCAATGATTAGGGCTTACTGCCAAAATTTAAGTGCGACATTAAACGTGTGTTTTTAGAGGCTAAGACTATATCTTGCAGTTACATGGTTAGGTTTTAATCTCAAAGTAAATTCTATTACTTACATTTTACAATAAATTGTTATAGATTAGGTCTTGACACCGCAGATTACCACAAGAAATCAATGATTAGGGCTTAATGTCTAAATTTAAGTGCGACAATAAACGTGTGTTTTTAGAGGTTAAGTCTATATCTTGCAGTTACATGGTTCGGTTTTTAATAATAATACCACATTTTACATCAAATATTGACACACCTAAAGTTAGAAATTAAAAAAAATCAATCCTAAAATGCATGATTTCTAGGGTTTTATTTGAACAAAAATTTGTTAATTTTATATCAAAATATGTATTTTAATACCACATTTTACATCAAATATTGACACACCTAAAGTTAGAAATTAAAAAAAATCAATCCTAAAATGCATGATTTCTAGGGTTTTATTTTAACAAAAATTTGTAAATTTTATATCCAAAAATGTTTTTTAATACCACATTTTACATCAAATTATGACACACCTAAAGTTAGAAAGTCAAAAAAACCAATCCTAAAATGCATGATTTCTAGGGTTTTATTTGAACAAAAATTTTGTAAATTTTATATCAAAAAATGTATTTTAATACCACATTTTACATCAAATATTGACACACCTAAAGTTAGAAATTAAAAAAAATCAATCCTAAAATGCATAATTTCTAGGGTTTTATATGAACAAAAATTTGTAAATTTTATATCCAAAAATGTATTTTAATACCACATTTTACATCAAATATTGACACACCTAAAGTTAGAAATTATAAAAAATCAATCCTAAAATGCATAATTTCTAGGGTTTTATTTGAACAAAAATTTGTAAATTTTATATCAAAAAATGTATTTTAATACCACATTTTACATCAAATATTGACACACCTAAAGTTAGAAATTAAAAAAAATCAATCCTAAAATGCATGATTTCTAGGGTTTTATTTTAACAAAAATTTGTAAATTTTATATCCAAAAATGTTTTTTAATACCACATTTTACATCAAATTATGACACACCTAAAACTAGGAAATTCAATAAAATAATTCATAAAGTATAAGATTTCTAAGGTTTTATTAGGTCTTGACGCCGCAGATTATCACAAGAAATCAATGATTAGGGCTTACTGTCTAAATTTAAGCGCGACATTAAACGTGTGTTTTTAGAGGCTAAGACTATATCATGCAGTTACATGGTTAGGTTTTAATCTCAAAGTAAATTCTATTACTTACATTTTCGAATAAATTGTTATAGATTAGGTCTTGACGCCGCA
Source organism: Melinaea marsaeus rileyi (assembly GCA_918358865.1). Lineage (NCBI taxonomy): Eukaryota > Metazoa > Arthropoda > Insecta > Lepidoptera > Nymphalidae > Melinaea > Melinaea marsaeus. The sequence goes on from CAKKCF010000007.1 coordinate 44,452, forward strand.
GATTACCACAAGAAATCAATGATTAGGGCTTACTGTCTAAATTTAAGTGCGACATTAAACGTCTGTTTTTAGAGGCTAAGACTATATCTTGCAGTTACATGGTTAGGTTTTAATCTCAAAGTAAATTCTATTACTTACATTTTCGAATAAATTGTTATAGATAAGGTCTTGACGCCGCAGATTACCACAAGAAATCAATGATTAGGGCTTACTGTCTAAATTTAAGTGCGACATTAAACGTGTGTTTTTAGAGGCTAAGACTATATCTTGCAGTTACATGGCTAGGTTTTAATCTCAAAGTCAGTTTTTTAACTTACATGTGAGTGTTAATTGTAATAGATTAGATCTTGACGCCGCAGATTAATACAAAAATTCAATGATTAGGGCTTACTGCCAAAATTTAAGTGCGACATTAAACGTGTGTTTTTAGAGGCTTAGACTATATCTTGCAGTTACATGGTTAGGTTTTTATCTCAAAAAAAGTTCTATTACTTACATGTGAGTGTTAATTATTATAGAGTAGGTCTTGACGCCGCAGATTAACACAAGATATCAATGATTAGGGCTTACTGTCTTAATTTAAGTGCGACATTAAACGTGTGTTTTTAGAGGATAAGACTATATCTTGCAGTTACATGGTTCGGTTTTTAATAATAATACCACATTTTACATCAAATATTGACACACCTAAAGTTAGAAATTAAAAAAAATCAATCCTAAAATGCATGATTTCTAGGGTTTTATTTTAACAAAAATTTGTAAATTTTATATCAAAAAATGTATTTTAATACCACATTTTACATCAAATTATGACACACCTAAAACTAGGATATTCAATAAAATAATTCATAAAGTATAAGATTTCTAAGGTTTTATTAGGTCTTGACGCCGCAGATTATCACAAGAAATCAATGATTAGGGCTTACTGTCTAAATTTAAGCGCGACATTAAACGTGTGTTTTTAGAGGCTAAGACTATATCTTGCAGTTACATGGTTAGGTTTTAAACTCAAAGTAAATTCTATTACTTACATTTTACAATAAATTGTTATAGATTAGGTCTTGACACCGCAGATTACCACAAGAAATCAATGATTAGGGCTTAATGTTTAAATTTAAGTGCGACATTAAACGTCTGTTTTTAGAGGCTAAGACTATATCTTGCAGTTACATGGTTAGGTTTTAATCTCAAAGTAAATTCTATTACTTACATTTTCGAATAAATTGTTATAGATAAGGTCTTGACGCCGCAGATTACCACAAGAAATCAATGATTAGGGCTTACTGTCTAAATTTAAGTGCGACATTAAACGTGTGTTTTTAGAGGCTAAGACTATATCTTGCAGTTACATGGCTAGGTTTTAATCTCAAAGTCAGTTTTTTAACTTACATGTGAGTGTTAATTGTAATAGATTAGATCTTGACGCCGCAGATTAATACAAAAATTCAATGATTAGGGCTTACTGCCAAAATTTAAGTGCGACATTAAACGTGTGTTTTTAGAGGCTTAGACTATATCTTGCAGTTACATGGTTCGGTTTTTAATAATAATGCCACATTTTACATCAAATATTGACACACCTAAAGTGAGAAATTAAAAAAAACAATCCTAAAATGCATGATTTCTAGGGTTTTATTTTAACAAAAATTTGTAAATTTTATATCAAAAAATGTATTTTAATACCACATTATACAACAAATATTGACACACCTAAAGTTAGAAATTATAAAAAATCAATCCTAAAATGCATGATTTGCAGGGTTTTATTTGAACAAAAATTTGTAAATTTTATATCTAAAAATGTATTTTAATACCACATTTTACATCAAATATTGACACACCTAAAGTTAGAAATTAAAAAAAATCAATCCTAAAATGCATAATTTCTAGGATTTTATTTGAACAAAAATTTGTAAATTTTATATCCAAAAATGTATTTTAATACCACATTTTACATCAAATATTGACACACCTAAAGTTAGAAATTATAAAAAATCAATCCTAAAATGCATAATTTCTAGGGTTTTATTTGAACAAAAATTTGTAAATTTTATATCAAAAAATGTATTTTAATACCACATTTTACATCAAATATTGACACACCTAAAGTTAGAAATTAAAAAAAATCAATCCTAAAATGCATGATTTCTAGGGTTTTATTTGAACAAAAATTTTGTAAATTTTATATCCAAAAATGTTTTTTAATACCACATTTTACATCAAATTATGACACACCTAAAACTAGGAAATTCAATAAAATAATTCATAAAGTATAAGATTTCTAAGGTTTTATTAGGTCTTGACGCCGCAGATTATCACAAGAAATCAATGATTAGGGCTTACTGTCTAAATTGAAGCGCGACATTAAACGTGTGTTTTTAGAGGCTAAGACTATATCATGCAGTTACATGGTTAGGTTTTAATCTCAAAGTAAATACTATTACTTACATTTTCGAATAAATTGTTATAGATTAGGTCTTGACGCCGCAGATTACCACAAGAAATCAATGATTAGGGCTTACTGTCTAAATTTAAGTGCGACATTAAACGTCTGTTTTTAGAGGCTAAGACTATATCTTGCAGTTACGTGGTTAGGTTTTAATCTCAAAGTAAATTCTATTACTTACATTTTACAATAAATTGTTATAGATTAGGTCTTGACACCGCAGATTACCACAAGAAATCAATGATTAGGGCTTAATGTCTAAATTTAAGTGCGACAATAAACGTGTGTTTTTAGAGGTTAAGTCTATATCTTGCAGTTACATGGTTCGGTTTTTAATAATAATGCCACATTTTACATCAAATATTGACACACCTAAAGTGAGAAATTAAAAAAAACAATCCTAAAATGCATGATTTCTAGGGTTTTATTTTAACAAAAATTTGTAAATTTTATATCAAAAAATGTATTTTAATACCACATTATACAACAAATATTGACACACCTAAAGTTAGAAATTATAAAAAATCAATCCTAAAATGCATGATTTCTAGGATTTTATTTTACAAAAATTTGTAAATTTTATATCTAAAAATGTATTTTAATACCACATTTTACATCAAATATTGACACACCTAAAGTTAGAAAGTCAAAAAAACCAATCCTAAAATGCATGATTTGTAGGGTTTTATTTGAACAAAAATTTGTAAATTTTATATCTAAAAATGTATTTTAATACCACATTTTACATCAAATATTGACACACCTAAAGTTAGAAATTAAAAAAAATCAATCCTAAAATGCATAATTTCTAGGGTTTTATTTGAACAAAAATTTGTAAATTTTATATCCAAAAATGTATTTTAATACCACATTTTACATCAAATATTGACACACCTAAAGTTAGAAATTATAAAAAATCAATCCTAAAATGCATAATTTCTAGGGTTTTATTTGAACAAAAATTTGTAAATTTTATATCAAAAAATGTATTTTAATACCACATTTTACATCAAATATTGACACACCTAAAGTTAGAAATTAAAAAAAAATCAATCCTAAAATGCATGATTTCTAGGGTTTTATTTTAACAAAAATTTGTAAATTTTATATCCAAAAATGTTTTTTAATACCACATTTTACATCAAATTATGACACACCTAAAACTAGGAAATTCAATAAAATAATTCATAAAGTATAAGATTTCTAAGGTTTTATTAGGTCTTGACGCCGCAGATTATCACAAGAAATCAATGATTAGGGCTTACTGTCTAAATTTAAGCGCGACATTAAACGTGTGTTTTTAGAGGCTAAGACTATATCATGCAGTTACATGGTTAGGTTTTAATCTCAAAGTAAATTCTATTACTTACATTTTCGAATAAATTGTTATAGATTAGGTCTTGACGCCGCAGATTACCACAAGAAATCAATGATTAGGGCTTACTGTCTAAATTTAAGTGCGACATTAAACGTCTGTTTTTAGAGGCTAAGACTATATCTTGCAGTTACATGGTTAGGTTTTAATCTCAAAGTAAATTCTATTACTTACATTTTCGAATAAATTGTTATAGATAAGGTCTTGACGCCGCAGATTACCACAAGAAATCAATGATTAGGGCTTACTGTCTAAATTTAAGTGCGACATTAAACGTGTGTTTTTAGAGGCTAAGACTATATCTTGCAGTTACATGGCTAGGTTTTAATCTCAAAGTCAGTTTTTTTAACTTACATGTGAGTGTTAATTGTAATAGATTAGATCTTGACGCCGCAGATTAATACAAAAATTCAATGATTAGGGCTTACTGCCAAAATTTAAGTGCGACATTAAACGTGTGTTTTTAGAGGCTAAGACTATATCTTGCAGTTACATGGTTAGGTTTTTATCTCTAAGTAAGTTCTATTACTTACATGTGAGTGTTAATTATTATAGAGTAGGTCTTGACGCCGCAGATTAACACAAGATATCAATGATTAGGGCTTACTGTCTTAATTTAAGTGCGACATTAAACGTGTGTTTTTAGAGGATAAGACTATATCTTGCAGTTACATGGTTCGGTTTTTAATAATAATACCACATTTTACATCAAATATTGACACACCTAAAGTTAGAAATTAAAAAAAATCAATCCTAAAATGCATGATTTCTAGGGTTTTATTTTAACAAAAATTTGTAAATTTTATATCAAAAAATGTATTTTAATACCACATTTTACATCAAATTATGACACACCTAAAACTAGGATATTCAATAAAATAATTCATAAAGTATAAGATTTCTAAGGTTTTATTAGGTCTTGACGCCGCAGATTATCACAAGAAATCAATGATTAGGGCTTACTGTCTAAATTTAAGCGCGACATTAAACGTGTGTTTTTAGAGGCTAAGACTATATCTTGCAGTTACATGGTTAGGTTTTAAACTCAAAGTAAATTCTATTACTTACATTTTACAATAAATTGTTATAGATTAGGTCTTGACACCGCAGATTACCACAAGAAATCAATGATTAGGGCTTAATGTTTAAATTTAAGTGCGACATTAAACGTCTGTTTTTAGAGGCTAAGACTATATCTTGCAGTTACATGGTTAGGTTTTAATCTCAAAGTAAATTCTATTACTTACATTTTCGAATAAATTGTTATAGATAAGGTCTTGACGCCGCAGATTACCACAAGAAATCAATGATTAGGGCTTACTGTCTTAATTTAAGTGCGACATTAAACGTGTGTTTTTAGAGGATAAGACTATATCTTGCAGTTACATGG